>BGPR01027685.1:9211-20528 GCA_013235015.1 Araneus ventricosus
CCCGTTTTATTCCGCCCTTTGGCGTAGTTTGTCATTTTATATATGCTTTTTATGTGTCGAAATATTTTGTTTTTCTAAGTACTGCCCCTGTTACAGGGCAATGATTGTAATAGGCTTAAATGACTCAATAAATCCTGCCCGTGGGGCCGGGGCGCGCTGTTCCTTCGGCGTGCTTGGGGGTCCCCTCTCCCCGCCGACTCCTTTTGGCCCTAAACCCTTTGGGTGGGCAGGACCGGCGAGGGTATGCAGTCTTCATTATTCGACTTCTGACGCGTTTCGATGAGAAAAAAAAAGACGTGCATCAGTTTCTTTTTTTCACCATAAACCATGTTGAATTAGAAAAATGCACTTTGTAGGCAACGAACAATGAATAGTTTTTATTTTTTAATTTTTAATGAAAGATCGAGGTTCAATTTTAGACCCTTCATTATTAATCAAAGAGTGTTTTCCTTTGAGTAAAATGATCTAATGTGTAGCTTACATAACAGGTGGAGCAATCGACTAATATTTATACATGACAACTTACGAAGACCCAATCTCACATGAACAGGTCAGTTCACAAAAAGTAATAAGATTTATAAATTTGATTTGATTCATTTGACTAATATCCCCATTTTTTTTTAAATTATAGCAACAAAACACCCATTGTAATTCTGGCGACTTTAATACGGAGGAAGAAAATCGATTTATTAGATTTTTATGGCGCAATGTGGTTACGGAAATTCATGAAGGAATGCTTCAGGTCCTCTTGCAGCTAGAAATAGCTGGATTAGAAAGTTATAACAGAATAAATTTAAATACTAATTTATATTCTGCTAATGCTTTTTACAAATTCAGTACTCTTTCTCGATTAGAAATTGTAAACAACTTGACCTAGTTAATACTTTTTCAATTGATTTTAATGGCCCTCTCAAAAATAAAAATAAAGCTACAAATGTCAAAATAAGGATCTTAAGACCTTTATGCAACCAACAAAAACACTCCATATCACATAACTGAATCTGATCAATGATTTGTGTCAATAAAATCGTTTTCTGAAGAAGGCTTAGATTACTAAAGTTTACTCACGACAGTGCTTTGTCTAATCCGTCTTTGTTTTTCTAAGATTTTAAATATCTATATTCTCAATGAAAACCCGTTTTGTTTGCATAAAAATGCACTTTAACTGTGCGTGACCTTCCACTAGATCACCACTTCTAACACTAATCTCGCATATAAAGGCTCTCGGAACAGTGGGAATTGCTACTTTAAAATGCGTGAAGAAATTAAGGGTCCCGCCAGTGTGAGGGTAGTAGTGCAATACATTTTCTGAATGCGAAAAAGTCCGCCCTATTGAAATTTAGCAACAGATTACCGGAGTTTATGGAAATATTATGAATGAAGCTTCCGTTCTAAAATGCTTCAGCATGTTCAATGTATTACAAAAGAATAAAAAAGCACAGCACACAATGCCCAAATGTTTAACGCATCGAAGTTGAAAAATAATGATCGAGGGTTTTTCTACTATCTATAAGGCATCTTGAACTGCGAATCAAAGCAATCTTTACGAAATGTTGCCAGCATAAAACACCGTAATGCTGAAAACTAAGTGAATTGCAGCTTCCCAATTCCCACCAGTCTAAGAAATCATTTTTCTTGTTCCATAAATTTTCAATACAAGGTACGAGATGCACTTTGTTGCAGGTCTATCAATATGATCATGTACAGGCGATCTCTTAATTCCGTGTCCCGGAAGACCAGCATAAGCTTTAACGCTATACGCAAATTTTATAGCCGTTAATACGGAGATGCAATCCAGATGCTACGGCATAACCCTTACTATCGTAAGAGACTTCCCAGCTCCTTAAAAGGTTGGCGATTGTATAGGATGGATCGCGAGCATAGAGTTGTGTACGATTTCCGTAGCTCCGAGCTAAAGGTACTTGACTGTGGACCCCATAACGTAGTTTACTGATTTCTTTTTGAAGGCGTTGTTGGCGTTGGGCGGAGCACTGCCGAATTAGAAGGAAGCCTTTTAGGGCGCTTCTTTCACAACGCTTGTGCGAGTCGATATAATGAGGAATTTCCGTCCTGTAGGGGTACCATATTTCCCTCGCTAAAAAGTCCAACTCTAGAATGAACACAATGACTAAAAAAAATTGCCTTCTACGAATTTTTCAAAATAAATATAATACTCGTTTCCCCCACACAAACACCATAATTCATAAATTTAATAAATATTTTGATAATAGCATACTGGTTACCGATTTGATTCCCAACAATTAAATTAACTTGTATAGAAACCCATTATTTCAATGATCTTTTGACTAGTACTAGCTTAGAAAGTCTCCGAGATGTTCTTAATTATTATTAAAAGAATTGTATATTTGAGTTTCGGGATGACATTTGTAATTTATGCGTGTTCAATAACTTCATATAGAATAGGAAATTTTCCCTCCAAACGCAAGGTATTCTAGGAGTATAACGCTTCATCAGCACACAATATCAAAACCCATCATGCTTTTGAAGCGGGAAGACTTTCTAGCAAGACAAATTTTACGTCAGAAAAGCCGAGAGGTTTCTTCCTGAAATTGATTTTATTAACTATATATTTGCATACTTGCACCTACTCTTGTACATTTCACTGAAATTTTCTAAATCGGTTATTTTACTTTATTTTAAAAACAAACGGAACACAAATTAAAGTCTTTCAATTTATTATACTGATATTTGCTCCCTGCAATTAACAAATTTGAGTTATGTTTTTGCTGCATTGTGTACAGGAGATGGACAGCGAGCACACCACACCAGATTAGGTTTTTTTTAATCATCAAAATTACGTTTTGGCTGCATAGTTACATAAACGCATAGCAGGTTTAGGTCCATACGGATAATATCGACTCTTCAGAAAAATACAGGAATGAAGGATTTTCAAGCTTCTTGTAATTAGAACCAGAAAGGGACGAAGTTTAAAATTATGAAAAAGATAATATGTATTTGACTCGATTCTAAAGTAATAATACAGCGACAAAATTTGTTTTCTATAATTAAGAGCAGATTCAAAATAGACGGCGTATAGGCTCTGAACAGCGGAATTTCTGAAAGCTCCCGAGCAGAGTCGGACAGCTGCGTGGTGAATTGGGTCCAACTTTTGTTGAATACTTTTTCTAGCGAATCCATAAATCTGAAAACCATAGAGGTTTTTCCTATAAAATTCATTTAAATATTTCCGTAGTTATTTTTCAATGATTGTGTTAATGAATGATGGGTGCTTGATTGACAAAAGGTTGAATGAAGATAACATGTTACAACTTTAGCCCAGATCTCCTGCACTCCGTTTAACAAAAACATCGATGGCGCAATGCTAAAACGTTAATGAAAGGAGAACTAAAAACTGGAATTAAAAAGTTTATATCAGACTTATTTTCACATAAAAGAAATGGAAAATCGATGCATTCGAGAATATATGTTTTTAAAAAACGAAGGAATTTTGTTGCCAACAAATTTAGAAAAAACATTCCGGCACTGTATCAGACGAACTTGTTTGAATGCGAGGATTTTCAAGGAAAGGAATCAGGGAGGACTCTCGTAGAAATAGAGTTAGAAAAATAGGACGAAAAATTACCTACATTTGAAAGTGTATAGAATTGGACTAATGCAACAGACAAAAACAAGCGATAATAAACGTGAAAAAAAAAACGACCAAGAATGTTTCGACTTTATTCTCCCTACACGCAGTCGATTCCCATTCGTTCAAATTATTTATTAGTATTACGAATTATTTGTAGTATTACGAACCATTTGACTATATGAAATTTAGTGGGATGGTGTTCCCACTCGAAAAGACAATTTGCGAGTAAATGTGTATGAACCGATAGTTGAAGGCGTATTTCCTCTCGTTATATCGAAACAAGAGACTCCAAAACACATTAACTTATTATATCTCAAAAACAAGGAAGATTCGCATTATTGTTGGATTAAAAGTTTGTCTTCACATCTTATCGATTCAATTATCATAATACAGGCTTCATCCCAGACTAGTGTCCCACGTATTTACAGTACTTTTCATCTCAAGCAAAACCAAAATCTCACTCGGAAGTGAATCTAGAATATGAGCCAGATTATGCCCAAATGCCAGAAGATAAATGGTTTCAATTCTAAAATTTGGCCAATCGCATAAAGATCCATTTGTAGTTTTGCCGGTTTCAAATGTCTGTGTATTCCTATTCCGAGTTGTGAACAAAGTTCGTTCCCTGCATGCGCTAAACATTATCAAACACGAGAATCCGTAAGTTTTTGCTCTATTACATAGCAAATGCTCATCTTCATGTTAGCCACGCAGTATTCCGTATCTCTCGTTCTCGTACCTGTTTTAACCTTCCTTTATTAACATGTCTAAACCTTTCGATAAACATTTGTCCTGTGTATTTTTAAGAGTTTGCTAGTCCATTCGAGTCATGGCAACACATGTCAAAACGCTATTCTTTGTCCGCCACTGCATTCCATCGCAGAACAGATAATTTATATATTTTCGATGTAGCCAGTGTCAAAAAGATATTTCTCGATCGGACGTTTTAAATTAACATTTGAAAATTCACGAAAACCCGATAAAGAAATTTTTCAGCGGCTATGAAGGCTATAAAAGAGACAGCAGATCCTACCGATCAAGCAGCAAATTACAACCAAATTAACTACTCATATGAATAGAATTCTAACTAATAGAGAAGGTTCATTTGTCCACGCTAAATTGCGATTACTTAATTTCCTTTAAAAGGTATGCAATCTAATAAAAATGCTACAGGGTGAAATATCAAAGAAGAATAAGGTCCTGAAGCCCATCATGAAAAACGTAGCACTTCTGCATATCAACTGTGTAGAGTTTTATTATACATAAAGGGGGAAAACGCCAAACGCTAGTATTCAAACTTAATCCATCAATGTTTGTAATATTTAATGTTAATCTATATTAGGTTTAAATGTGTTTCTTTCAGAGTACTCAAAGGCACTACAGAATTTGTTCCCAGAAATTTATGAAAGGATGCTTCAGTGCACTTTCTTGATTTGAAATTGCAATTAAATTGCCTTTAAATGTTCTTTCTAAATTCTAGGAAAGTTGGATTTTCAAAGGCTGGAAGTATAAGCAGAAGAGCAAAGATTTCTGTTTTAGCATATCAGCAACCTGCCCAGAAATGGCACAACGAAGAGAACGAAATGGTAACTGGTTATAATCCCACAACTCTTTCAAGGAAATACTTAAATCGCAATAACAATGAACATCTAAAAAGGTTAAACAGCGGAAGCTCTTCATATATACACAAACGGTGGAGATAAAAATTTTGGCAATTTTACAGAAAAGCCAGACACCAGAGAAGAAAATATATGAAATACTTTTCAATGATCACATGAACAAGCTATTGGTTAGTAGCAAAGACGATCACTATGATATGCACAAGCCAGCACTGACCGTCAGACTCTACTTTCGTGTCCCGGAAGACCAGGCCATACTTGCGAGCTTTAGGCAAGTTTTATAGCCGTAAATACGGAGATGCAATCGAGACGCTACGGCATAACCATTACCTTAGTAAGAGACTTACCGGCTCCTTAAAAAGTCAGTGATTGCATGAGGGTGGACTGCGACCACAGAATTGTTTTCGATTTCCATAGCTCTCGGTTAAAAGTGTATAACTGTGGACAACAAAGGTGGTTTACCGAATTTTTAAACGTGGTGGTGGGATTAGGTGGAGCATTGCCGAATTATAAAGAAACTTTAAACCAATTGCAAACAAATTATAAAAAAGTGGAGCTATGATTAACATCTGAAACCAAGGCTATCTGTATCTTAGCCTTAACTTTACATATAACGCAAGACAACGCAGTGACAAGAGAAGAGCTTGCAGCTCTCTCATTGACAAGAGGTTTAAAATATAAGAGACCGTTCGGGGATTCATTATTTAAATATACAATACTTGTGTGTTAATATGTAAAATTTAAAGATTTTGAACTATAAAAATGAATTTATGTGTTTGAATTTTACGACAAAATAGGTGGGTTTTGCCAAGCTGCCTCAACCGTACACTTTTCTGAATTAGAACTGCATACAACACATTCGCTCTTAAATGAACACCATGAATTCTTGGCGGCTTCCGTCATAAGAAAATTCTTAAATAGTACTCTTTCAGTTAGGTTATTATCCGAACATACGATTTGAAATAAGTGAAAAATTTTTAATCTTTTTAAAAAAATCTTTATTTTCAGGAACTATATATTTTAGACGGCATTGTAGATGACCTGAACTAACTAACTTATTTAACTTAAAACTCAATCACAACAGAGCTCACTATGCTCCTTCGCTCGGCCAAATCCGAAACTGAACTTCACAGCAGTTGTCCGCATTTTATAGACTGGCAATGTGCGGGATCGAGCTTTCTGGAAACTTCCCAATTTCTCGAGAACCAAGCTTCGCCAAACGTCGAAACATCGTATTTCTCAAATAATCAGTTGGGGCCAAGTCGTCAAATTAACGTAATATTAAGCAGTTGCAAAGTTAGAACGATATTGCAAAAAAAATGAATGCATCGTCTTACACTGGATCCGCTTTACCTTACCCAACATGTTGAATCGAATGTTTGAATTTGGATAAACCTTTAAAATTGTTCAAAAGTAAAAAGTTTCTAATTAAAAAAATACCGTTCCACCCACCGGAGAAACTCCACACGCATGCCCATATTGCCGAAAGAGATTTACTCGAAAAGCTGGTCTCTGCTACCACCTCCTCCTGCACACGGGACAGAAAGGGCAAGCAGTTCGCTCTAAAGGGTAACATGAAGAAGCACGAGCGTGTGCACCTCGGAGAGAGGCCTTGCAACTGCCCACATTGAAAATATAGGTTCGCTCACTCAGGTACTCTCTCCCGTCGCATCGCGAGCAGACACGCGAGTGTTCTCATAACTGCTCTCTGCAGAAAGGATTTTTACCGGCACGGCTGAAGAAGCATGCCGAAAGACATTATTCCAAGACCGAAATTAAGAAACGTCATCAGCTCTCTAGGTTGTATTGGGTTTTATGGCGCAAGAGCCAGATTTGGCCATACTGCGCCAAACAGATGGTGATAACAGAACGGTGTTACAAAAAGTTCCATGTTACAAAATAAAACACTAAAATACAAAGAGAATTTAAAAACGAGTAAGCACACTTATAACAATGTCTTTACCTTTCATGTATAAAAAAACTTTTAAAAGACGCTTTTCCAACAATGTTAAAAGGAAACAATTTCAAGAAGCAGAAAAAACAAACGAAACAAAGTTTGAAAACAAACACGCACGAAATGTAAAATTACTGCAGTCTCTTAATTTGGCGTTTCTTTAGGTACTTATGCACAGGAGTACTTAATTCCTGCTCATTATAAAATTCCTTAAAATCTACCCATCGAACTGGGCATTTTTTAACTCTGTTTAAAGGCAGTTTTATCAGCTACGGTGGTACTAGTCGAGGGTTGTTGCTGAAGAACAGGTGGTGTTTCATCAATAGTTTTGTGAGGATTATATTCAATAGCATTATCCGATTCTGTTTCATTGTCAGAACTATGAATGGAAACATTATCCGTTGCCATAAGTTCAGGTTCAGTGGTCGCGGCAGATGACAATGTGCGATTATCTACTGCGACTCCTTCGGCATTTGCTTTTGATTTAGGAGAATTACTTACCTGCACCGAGACAGGATTGGAAACTTGAAGAGGGGAGGTTTTCCAAAACTTGGAGGCCACAACGGAATTGGTTTTATTTTCTGCAACTGTTACATATGTAGATTGTTTATTAGCTTTTTCTTTTTACCGGTAGTAAAATTTGATAAATCGTTTGAACCAATGCCAAATGTCATTTTAGAACATTGCTGTTTTGGATTGGAAGCTTTCAATAATGTAAGGGAAGGTACGTGTACATTAGTAAGTTTTTCATCTGTTTGGGTTTCAGCTGTAGAAATCAAAGATTTTGTTATCCGAGCATAAGTGGGATGACTTTGCAGGCCAAGTAATTTTTTAGCTTCTGTATAAGATATATTTCTTACAGTTTTAGTCTGTTGAATTTTTTTCAATTTGACACTGAGGGCAAGAACGTGAATTGGAAGGATGGGGTTGATGAGAGTTTGAGCATTTTGGTTCTAAAATGCAATTTACATCTGAATGGTCAAGTGATGAACAATGAACACAGGTCTGTTTTCCACGACATGAGGCTTTTGAATGGCCGAACTTTTGACACTTAAAACACCGAAGCGGTGAAGGAATATACGGCCGAACCTTACACCGTAAATATCCGGCTTTAATGCTGCCTGGCAGATTTGTGCCGCTAAAAGTGAGAATTAAGTGCTTAGTTGAAATAATGTCTGAACTTTTTCTAAGTATAATTCTTCGAACATGTATAACATTCTGATCAGATAAACCTTCAAAGATTTCATTTTCAGGTGTGTTTTGCAATTGAATTTCAGATTTAACACCACGACAAGAATTTACACTTCTGTGTGGCTCAACTGTGATGGGAATATTAGCAAGTGTCTTTGCGAGTAAAAATGATTTCGTCTGGATAGCAGAAAATGTTTCGATCAAAAGTTCGCCAGATTTCAATTTTTTAACAGTTTTAGGATCATCACCAATACTTTTGAGTTCCTTCTGGACGGCAAACGGAGAAAGGCATAGGCCTTTTTCTTTGTCGCGCGCTGAAATTATGAGAAAGCGTACGTACCTAGCAATACGATCAAGTTCAGTTGAAGAAGCAGAGTCTTAACGAGATTTTTTCTTGGAGCCCATGCAATGCAGATTAAGATTCGGGTCCCGACGGCACCTCCCACCAAAGGAAAGGCAGTTACCGGATCTGGGCATTCCCAGCCTCGGCACTTGCCTTGGTGCTAGCCATGACCTATACGCTCAGGGCCACTCACAGGAACGTTGACCACCCTTAACGCCAAGCCCCAGAAGTTGACCACTTTCGCTTGATCCCCTTGAGCAGACCAGCCAAATGCCTGGATACCGGCCGATTGATACACAGGAGATCATAATGCACCACCCGTCTAATGGGCCGCCACGCACGGCCAACACGTGAGGGTAATTTGCTGTCCATGAGAAGCAAGAAGCAAACAGAGTGGCAACAGCTTCTCATGGAGAGCTCCCTCGCCTACCTCGAGGGAAAGAAGAAAACAGCAAAAACTCAATAGGAGGAAAAAACGGAAGGAGACAAGACACTAGGGTACCTCGGAGTCGTGAATCCCGTCACATCTGAAGATGTGCCCCTGAGGGGGATTGGATTATTAGACAGTTGGATATACCATCAGCTCTTCTGAATGGAGGTCTGTCCGAGGTACAATGTCTGTATAAATCTCCCCGAGTGTGTGAACGTCAAGAAAAGGAAGGTGTTGAAAATTAAATAAGGCCTTTCATGGACTGAAAGATGCACCAAAGTGTTGGAATCGACGATTTTATATTTTGCAATTCAGAATTCCTTCAAGACATCCAGAAATGATTTTTATGTTCATTTAAAAGATAATTCCAATATCGGTTGACATTAAACTGACCAGAGGGGAAAAGGAAATTGAAGCTGCTATTGAATTACTTACGAATGATTTTCAGGTCGGGGACTGATGAGAGCTGAATGTCTTCGAATTCTATACACTTATAGTATCCCTGCTATGTGATAAGCTTCCTTACACCTCTCCTAATGAATATCGTTACAGTCAACGCTCGTTTTTACGAACTTGTAGGGAACACTCAAATAGTTCGTGAAATAGAAAAGCACGAAAAATGTTATGAATACGTACATTATTTATGTCTATTTTTATCAAACTGCCTCCTCTTCATAGATGAAGCAGTATTTCAAGATTTACTACTATTATGAAATAAAGTTCATGTATTTTTTAAGTGTAGAAGAAATAAATGCAAATTTATGCACAAAAAATTTTATTGCTCAGAAAAATACGTTATCATGCTTTGAAAAAAAGGACTGTATTAGATGAAAATGCATAGATGAAAACATAGAAAAATTAGGAATGGAAATAATCACTTATCTTTTTTTTTGTTTTAAAATCCCATTTTGGAAAATATATATTTCCATTTTATCTATGCTTGAAATCATTTCACAGTTATTGTTCCCTTCAAAAAAGTCCCTTACTTCTGACAATCAACCACACGGACCACGGGATGCAATTTGAACTTGTTGCTATGCGGGTTAAACACATTCTTGGAATGCACCTGTTCAGAGTTTAATTGTCGTTAGCATTGCGTTCCTATATTTAAAAACAAATTTGCAGTAGTATGGAAACCGAGTTCGCAAAAAAGATATTTTCATAATTTGTAGTTCGTAAATTCGAGCGAAAAATTACATTACGTCTATAGGAATGTATTCGGGACCACTCGCTAGTTCGTAAAATCGCAAGTGTTCGTTAAAAAGAGGTTCGTAAAAACGAACGTATACTGTATTTAGCCGCATGGATTGGAACCTTGTGCGGGAAAGTGTACTCGAACCCCCCCCCATTGGATTTCGAGTACACTTTCTGCTAAATTCAACATGAAGAAATTGTTCCTTCTTAAAAAAAATACTTTCAATTCATTCTGTGTGCTGTATCCAAAGGCGTGGTTAATTAGTTTCTTGGATTTTATGCGACCACGTCCAATGTTCTCTAGAGTGTCATCTATAATATAAGTGACCAAGAAGGAAAAACTTTCGTGAATAGCAAAGTAATTTGCTTCAAAAGAGTTTATCAATTGGAAAAAAATTGCCCTTTAAGTGATACAAATATAGGGAAGCAAAAAGAGCAAGAGATACACAAGAAAAGATCGAACCAATATATATATTATATATATATATAAATAAAACACAACTAAAAGAAACAATTAGACATGAACTTATTGCTTGATATTTCTTTGTTTCCAAGTATTGTCTTTTTGTTCGGTGTTCCTGAGAAACAAACTCGTTTCAGCATTACTGCTAGAGTTTGTGTTTAGAAAACACCGATAATAAGCATACGCTCGTTCGGGATTTCCCTGCTGATGACGCGTCCCGGACGTTAGCGTTATGTTCCTTTTTGTTTTTCTTTTCTGAAATGGTTTTAAATGTTTTCTTTTGTCAATATTCCTCACTTTTCGGTTGTACTGCTGCATTGGCGCATTCACTGCGTTAGTGAAAATTGCATATTTAAATCTTTTTTAGAATTTATGTTAACCATGAAGTATCCGTTTCCTAATGTTTACTTCATTTGGAATAGTATTTCTTCGATTAAAGTATTAATTTCTTGTTTGGTTATTGCTCTTTTTGTATACAGATTTCTTTTCTCTTGGTTTCTGTATTAGATTGTTGTA
>BGPR01027686.1:0-20527 GCA_013235015.1 Araneus ventricosus
GACACCTGAGCTGGCACCCTCCTCTCCAAATAGATGCACCGCACTAGAGGGAGGACTTTTGATCTCCTAAGCATAATCTAATGGGAATCGGGTTTCGAACCTGGAAGCCCTCCATTTCCGAGTCCGACACCTTACCACTAGGCCACCGCGGGCGCTTGAAGTTCTCGAGGTGACTGAATTTGTTTTATCATTGCTAAAGATTATCTGTATATTTATATTAGACCCATCTTGATGAAAATAATTTTCGTCTTCCTTTCCTGTTTAATCAGTCGAGAATTGCGACTGCTTTTCTAAAACTTTTACGATCCCTGTCCGAAAATTTTAGTATTCTATATAATTATTTTAATCGAGAATAAATTTAAATAAGATCATGAAAGAAAATTTCGCGTTTCAGTCATCTGAAGGTAAAACTCATAAATTTAAGCATTCGAAGTAAAAATATAAATGCTTTTTTCCAGTAATCTTTATGTTATTCGACTTAATATAAAATGACTTATTTTAAAAGCAACGAAGAAATTGACTTAAAAGGTGTAGTTTGTGCTCTATTCTAGTCCAACTTCGCTAATAAAAATTGTGCAACTTTTATTCGATGTATTTTTCATTGCTCATTATGTGTACAGATTCCGTTATAAAATTATTATTCATCGATAACTAGAAAATCACCCGTCATGGTATGACGGGTGCAAATTGCCTCTTCATTCGAGAGATTTCCCTTCAAATTTGACGTGTTTAAAAAGACAAATATGCGAGAGAAACGTTTAACATTGATTGAAAACAAATACAATAAACATATGCTTTATAACAGGAAATATTTTTTATTTACATATTTCTTTATTCAAAAAACCTCTTGGTAAACAACATTCAGTGTGAAGTATTTTTCGTTGCTTAACAATTTTCCTTGTACTTCAGATGTCTAATCAAAAGAAAGCACTTCTCTGCTTGTCAAACGTTGCCAAAAAATATTATCAAATTATATCATCACGATTATAATCGTGGCGTCCAAACTGTATCACGCGCATGATATACCACTGACCTGATTTACTACTTTCTATTAAAACACGGAAATTAATTTGAAATATATGATTAATATAATTTAAAATTTCTCGGGAACTATTGATCATAGCGAGATAAATTTTATATCAATCGATAGCAAATTTTATTTCACAATTTTAGAGCTATTAAATTTGAAATTAGAACGATTACTTTTTTAAATTTGTAGAGGGACGAGACTCATGTTTATATGGAATGCCACTGTTGAAGAATTAATTTAATTTCAGGAACCATTTTCATTAGATGGCTAAATTCCACGACACAGTACATTAAAAGGTACAAGACGCAAGACAGAGAACAACAACAAGACAAGTACACAGAAGAAGAGAGAGAGGCATCATGGGAAAGACCCGGATGGCTCTAGTAGCGCCACCTACCATAAAAAGGAGAAGGCAGTGAATTGTAACCGCTACAAATTTAAAATTACTGAAATTTAGGTAATATATCAATGAAATAATGCTGTTTAACGTCTGGTAGTGCTATGGCGCGAATTTTATTGTTGGTGACGTCAGAGCGTTACCGGATCAGTGAGAGACAGATCTGGGCTATTATATTAGTAATACTTTTCTGATAGCTTAAGAGTAGTCGAAATACCAGCCAAATGTTATTCGTTTCCTTTTACGATATTGTACTAAAATACATGAATGCCAAATGCCCCAAGTGGCGCTTCCTGTCCATCACATGCTACCGTAGCCTACGGTTTCTGCACTTGGCGTGCTCGCACTTATTTTGGCAACTTATGATCTGATACAAAAGGGACATATGGTAACTACATATTTGTTTAGGAATAACTTCTGCTGGCTAACGGAGAATTACCTAATCGGCAGATCTTACTCTTTATTTAAGAAAGGATTACCTGAAGGAATCCGCAACCCTTTCCTGTAGCTTCTATGTTGAGAACACTAGGTATTTTGGTAACTTCATTTCGTTGTACGACTAGTTTGTTGTATTCAGAGATGTTCACATTTTCCTGCAGGCCGCCACTAACTGTCACGGAAAGACTAACAGGATCGTTGTAAACTAACTTTGCAAATTTACTCAATGCGTCTAAGCCAACGCACGTGTCCTGTTAAAAAATAAATACATTATGATTTTTATTAATAATTGAGCCACATACTTTCATTGAAAAGTTAATTCCATTATTAATTACTAGAAAATCACCCGTCATGGTATGACGGGTGCAAATTGCCTCTTCATTCGAGAGATTTCCCGTCAAATTTGACGTGTTTCAATAGATATATATGCGAGAGAAATGTTTAACATTGATTGAAAACAAATAAAATAAACATATGTTTTATGACAAGAAATATTTATTTTTATTTACGTATTTCTTTATTCAAAAAACCTCTTTGTACAAATAACATTCTGTGTGAAATATTTTTCGTTGTTTAACAATTTTCCTTGTACTTCAGATGTCTTCTGAAAATTTTAACGTTGTCAAAAAATATCATCAAATTATATCATCACGATTGCAATAAATAAACAGATGCATTGTGGCGTCCAAACTACATCACGCGCATGATATACCACTGACGTAATTTACTGCTTTCTATTAAAAAACGGAAATTAATTTGAAATACTATATGATTAATATAATTTAAAATTTCTCGGGAACTATTGATCATAGCGAAATAAATTTTATATCAATCGATAGAAAATTTTATTTCACTATTTTAGCGCTATTAAATTTGATATTAGAACGACAATTACTCTTTTAAATTTAAAATTAATGAAATTACGCTGTTGAACGTCTCGCAGTGCTATGGCGCGAGTTTTATTGTTGGTGTCACCAGAGCGTTACCGATAGACAGATCTGGGCTATTATATTAGTAATTATTTAAGAAGAGGTGTAGTACTATCTCTTTTCTTTGACGATATTTTCTTGGCATATATCCTTAGCAGAATTTGGCAGTTTTTTACCCTTTTTTCTTTTATCTTGGTCATTTGTCGGAAACTCTTTGATGCCAGAAAAATATTGCCAAAAAGAAACTGTACAACGACGGGCATCCAGAAAATAAAGACCGTTTAGTTATACAAAATGAAAAACACAATATTTATCGGAACAAACAATTGTTACATACCGGAAGCTTCCTACACTTCTCTACACAATCACCTCCTACATTTAAACATTTGTCGTATCTGTTCACGAGCTTCAGAATTCCCATGCCATTGGTATTCGAATGGTATGGAATGTTATGACGTCCCGTAAAAGGGCCATTATTCTCTGACAGTTGCAATTTTCTGATTCAGAAGGTCAGGTACGTCTTCATGCATGTATGTTCGCGCTTAAGTTTTCATGTGAAGTATATATTCGAATGCGTTTTTCTGCATGTGGTAAGGACTGTTATGAAGTTTGTCTAGTACCATTACGCTCTCGCCTTTGGAAATTTCTGTGGCCTGTATTGGGACCTTTATAGGCTGGTTATGTTATTTAAACGTATAATCGTGAAAAAAGAAAAATAGATAAAAACCAAAGTTCACTAAAAATAAAAAAATAATTTTTAAAAAAAAAGTAAAGGAAACTAAATTTTTTAAAATGTTTATTTTTTATATGTTGATATTCTCACCTTATAATTATATTAAAAATAAAAAAGATATGGAATTCAAGGCTCTTCTTTACAGTGCTTCCTGATATTGGTATGGGGTAACAATGGTTTCTTAAAATATAAATTCCATGTAATCAAAGAAAGGTAGGATATTACATGAAAAAATAACAATTTAAATTTGATTATTTACTTTATAAATAACTATTTGCTTTATGTTGCTAATCTCATCTTATGCTTATATTCAAAACAAAACGGGTATCGAATTCAAGGCTGTTTTTACAGTGCTTCGTGATATAAAATTTAAATAAATATGAAATAGATTAATTACCCCTTCAAAATGATCTACACAGACAATTTTGGATTAAGTTTACCGTGTCTCTTCATCGCTTTGAACCACTTTTTGAGAAAAGCATCATTTCTTGGCACATTGATAAATAATGTATAGGGTGCCGTTATTAGTTGTATTAACACATTTAGGAGCAACACAATACTTGGATCTTTTCTTTTTATTTTATCTGTCGCGATAGTTAGAAAATATAGAAGAAAGAGCAAATTATATATAGCGAGCGAATTAGAAGTAGTGTACATTGCTGGCTAAGCTCGCCTCTGTTTGGGCAAAGATGACGTCAGACCCGTTTCGCGCCAAAATGGATCGTTTCTCCCTTGAAATATAAGATGCGAACTTTGATTGCAAATAGGAAAAAACTGAGTAGAAATTTTTTAATGTCGTTATTCATTTTAAAGCATTATAAATCGATTAAAAAATGCTGAATTTCCCCATTATCGCAACTTTCCAGCAGCAAGTGCTTCGAGATAGATTTGTCTTATTATGACTGTGAAGCTACTGGATATTTAACAGTGAACATGTATGAGATGACATTGGATTATGAGACGTTAGTTAAGGATCAGCAATTGCAAAAAAGGCTACTCAATTACAGAGAACGGAAATTATCATACACAATAAGTTCCGACGTCTGTATGACATAGTGTTTATATATATATATATATATATATATATATATATTAACAAAAGAAAACAAAATCATGTCAAAAATGAAAACCAAAACAACAAAAAAGGGAACAGATCGCCAACGTCCGAGACGCGTCATCAGTGAGGGAAATCCCGAACGGGCGTATATATCAATGAATTCGGTGTTTTCTAATCACAAACTCTAGCAATAATGCTAAAAAGAGTTTGTTTCCCCGGAACACCGAACAAAACCATAATTTGAAATAAGGAAACAAAGCTAAGAGATAAGAGTCCAATTGAAAAAGTAGAAATAGAAATAATAAAAATAAAAATAATGAAAAGATCAGGTCCATTTGAAGTAAAACATATGAAACCCAACCTCATAAACAACAAAGCAAAACAAGAATGAAGCAAAAAGTGTCAAAACTCACCCAGTAGTCCACTAGAGAAGGGACAAAGGAAACAGACGCAAACGCACGCGGCACAAACCATCGTTTAAAAAGTGCTGACGTGATCACGGCTGAGGTGGTTGACAGTTAGCGGTATGAGTGGAGGAAATAATTTACTAGGGGAGCGGGAAGTGAAGAGTGTTAGAAGCCTCTACTGTCCGTGAAGTCCCAGACACATTTTACGAGTATCAGAAAGTAAACAATAGACAATTAACCAAATAGCTTTAATAATTAAAGCTATTTTTCTTGATCTTGATATTGACAGTCATAACGAATTAAAATTAAGCATTTACGACAAAAGAAATGAATTTAAATTTAATGTTAATAGGTTTGATTTTTGGAATTCTAATATCTCTTTTAAGATCTATAAAAACACAATATTACATCAATTACTAAGGATTAAAAATATTTGTAACAATTCAGAATCAAAGAAAAAACAAATTGAATTTTTCAAGAACAATCTGAATTCCAAAGAAATTCCCGATTCTCTTTATTTACCCTTATTCCACAGCGTTCTGTAGGTTAAAAAAAACTTTGCTATTTTTGCCTTTATTCTATTTGCCTCTGATCTTTTGTTTTTTACAGTCGATCTCATTTTGGTTAATTGTCTATTGTTTACTTTCAGATACTCGTAAAATGTGGCTGGGACTTCACGGACAGTAGAGGCTTCTAAGGCTCTTCACTTCCCACTCCCCCTACTAAATTATTTCCTCCACTCATACCGTTAACTGTCAACCACCTCAGCCGCGATCACGTCAGCACTTTTTAAACGATGGTTTGTGCCGCGTACGTTTGCGTCTGTTTCCTTTGTCCCTTCTCTAGTGGACTACTGGGTGAGTTTTGACACTTTTTTCTTCGTTCTTGTTTTGCTTTGTTGGTTATGAGGTTGGGTTTCATATGTTTTACTTCAAATGGAACTGATCTTTTCATTATTTTTATTTTTATTACTTCTATTTCTACTTTTTCATTTGGACTCTTATCTCTTAGCTTTGTTTCCTTATTTCAAATTATGGTTTTGTTCGGTGTTCCGGGGAAACATTAACTCTTTTTAGCATTATTGCTAGAGTTTGTGATTAGAAAACACCGAATTCATTGATATATACGCCCGTTCGGGATTTCCCTCGCTGATGACGCGTCTCGGACGTTGCCGATCTGTTCCCTTTTTTGTTGCTTTGGTTTTCATTTTTGACATGGTTTTATTTTTTTTTGTTAATATTTCTCACTTTTCGGTTATACTGCTGCATTAGCGCATTTACTGCATTTGTGAAGTTTTTTTCTCATATTTAAATCTTTTTTAGATTTTTGTTAATCGTGTTGTGTCCATTTCCTAAGTTTACTTCATCTGAAATATTACTTCTTTAAGTTAAGTATTTATTTTGATTAAAAAACTAATTTCTTAATTGGTTTTTACATTTGTTTGTGTTTATGTATATATATATATATATATATATATATATATATATATATATCAAAACCAACATATAAACACAAGATAAAAACTCAAAAACAGTAAAAAAAGACAAAATGGCTAAATAGACAAAAACCAGAAAAAACCAAAAAATGAAAAATATCATAGCGAGCCGCTCGTCAGGAAGAGAAGCTCGCTCATGATATTAATTTGTGCTTTTTTCTGCTGACGACAAACGAAATCCGTTAAAAAATTGCCGTCATCCTCTCTAAAAACACAAAACAACGAAAATGGAAGATTTCTTGATTAAAAATATAAATACATTTAAGAAGATTTAAAAAGAATCAAATACAAAAATCCGAATACAAATACAAAAAATCCGAATACAAAAGACCTAGAATAAAATAAAATAAAATAAAATATATATATAGCAAACTATAGGTGTTTTTCCAGTCAATAGTTTAGAAACTATCGATATTATCGATAGGTCCAACTTTTAAATAGTTAATCGATAGTTTTAGTCGATAGTTTTTTCCGGAAACCCGATACTTTACTTGGCGTCGATAGTATATCGATGCTTAAGAAACAATAGTGTGATATGAAACATTAATAAGTTGTTTACATCTGAAATATGCATGATTTGCATTGTTCTTTAGTGAATATGGATAATATAATCATTAACAAAATAAATGCTGTACCTGTGTGGATTGGAAGCCTCCAGAAGGGTTAAGATTCGATGTCAAATAACGAACAAGAGGAAGAATTTCAGATTTGCTGTTCCCTAGTTTTAAGTTCGTCAGCACAGCATATGCAGCTGTTTCGATTTCAACAGATTTTGAGCCACCAGGAATTGGGTAATATTCCACACCATCTGAAAAACAAATTTAGAATATAAATAAGAAAACAGCGAAGAGTTGATTGTATTTTTATAAAAAAATGTATATTTCTGTATATTTGTTTCCTAAGGTATACAAAAACTGCAATGAAGTTAAAACTTAATTGCAATTAATTAAAACTGCAACTTATTATTACAGAACCTCAAATTAAATAAAAATAAATTTGATATAGAATGAAGTCTAATATCGTTTATTTAAATTTATACACAATAGATTTGCCCAGAAAACGAATTTATGTCATTCATATTAATATAACTATGTCAAACAAATTTGCCAAGCAAAGAAAGTATCTAATGATAAATGAAACGCTACACTAAAAAATGTCGTTATTTACAGCACTTTTTTCATATAGGCACTATGAATGCTGTACCAAAAGATTGTTTTTACTGTGGATATGTGCGACTGCATTTACTTAAAAATATGCTTCCTCATTCGTTTTTTTCATATGGATGGTATAGATGCCTTACGAGAGGATTTAATTATGTTGAATATGGGCTGATGCAGATTCTGTACACCTAAAATTTTGGGATTTTATTTCTCCATACGAAGTATTTGTGTGATAAGCGTTAATAACCTTGTAGACAGTTAATATTACATCTTTTCCTTCATTATCTCAACAGGCGCAATGATTTGATACATTCCTAGAGAGGAAATGAAAGAATTAGTCAACCCGAAAAACAGCGACCGCCTTTTTTTCCATTAAATTGATGATGAAGATAAGTGCTTTTGTATTTTTCAGTCAGAATTCCAGAATTTAAGAGTTACATAATTATGATTATACCTATATTAGCATCTACTTGTAACATTGCTTGGTAAAACCTTTGACTTTATATCCACATTTTTGACTATTTGCATGCGTAAATTGAATTTCATCAAATTAACTACTTAATCTTTTAAGACTGTATCTTGTTTGTTTTCAGATGTAGAGAGTTTCACTGCTAGAATTACACAGCGTACATCGCAGTTTTATTAAAATTATTCAAAAATTAAGAAAATTTAATGTAAGAAAAAGCTACACTTAACTTTTCTCTATAGAAACAAAAAAATCCTTGTCAGACTACATAATCACTCATTTTCTACCTTATAGGGACTGCAAATTATTAATTAGAAAACAGCAAAAATATTAAATAGTTCTCATCAGGAAGAAAGAACATATGTCTTTATTATTTTTAACAAACATATTTGGTCGATTTTTGTCTTTTGTGTGCTCCATCTGGAAAAGCAGAATTAAGTGATGAGAGCACTTGAATTTCATTAATTGACTAGCAGGGTAGCCGGCGTTGCCGGGTTTAATCCTTGTTTAATCTTGTGGGAGACGGGAAGCGGAGCAGTGTTATTTGTACAAAACAGTGTTTATTAATATTACTTTATTAAAGGAAGATTTCCGAAATTTTAATGAAATTATACTGAAATTAATAATATAAATATTTTCTTTCGTTTGAGTATATAGTATACAGCACTCCATATCTGTCTCATAATACACCACTTATTTCATATAATGCCATATTTTTCGGCATCTAATTATTATATGAACCCTGAACATAAATATATCGTGATAATTGGTCTATTTCTTAACTCTTTAAACCCGAGGAGACTTTTCTTCTAGCTCCCTTAAAACCGGGACCTGAATTGGACTCTCCCAACCTGAGTCGTCATTTACCCCGCCCCCCGCCCCCTGCTATAACCTTCCCTTATGACGCACGCAAATGGGCTGCGGTTTGCAAGGTAATTGGACCTCCCCACCGCGCTTATCTCCTAAGCGATCTCAGAACCTCGCCTCCCCTCAAAAGAAGCCAACCGCCTCAGACCGGCCTTCTTCATTGTTAAAAGGAAATTTTTAGACCGGCCGGGACCACCTCGTTCGGTGTCAGAGGGTTAAAGGACTTTCAGTGGCTCAGCTCCACCCAAGCCAGAACGGAGCGAGTTAAAGATAATTTCTTATCAGAGTAGTTTTAGTTGAACACTTTCAAAATTGCCTCAGTAGTACAGCAGAATATCACTAGTTAAGACGATTTTATACCATTTAAATGGCATCCTGAGGAATATCCGACGGACCATTCGAGAAGTAGGCGGCCATTAATTGGCCAAAAATAATGAAATTCACAGCTTCATATCTCAGTCGGTTTTAGCCGCAGAAGCGTAGAATTTTTTTTGTTTAAAATGATAGTGTGTCAAAAATATATAATTAAATATGACTAATAAGACCAGGGAAATGTATAAAAATTTACACTTTGCAATTTTTCTCAGCAGTACATTTATTAACTCAAGCAGCATAAAATATAATAATATGCCATTTAAAGCATTTTTCCATTTGGAAGTATATGTCGATCCCTAACGGTTTAGAAATTTGCTATTGGGCCACGATTAGAATGGGTATCCTATATACAGGGTATCCAAACTTATCGTGGTATAATAACTAATTTTTAAACCATTAGAGATAGACTTGTAGTTCCAACTGGAAAAAATGCTTTAAATAAAGGGAAGAATTATATTTTATGTTGCTTGAGTCAATAAATATATTTCTGGAAAAGTTATGAATTATAACTTTTTATACGGTCCACCGGTCCTAGCTGTCAGATTTAGTAAAATATTTTTAACATTCTAACATTTTAAACAAAAAAAAGTCCGACTCTTCTGCGACTAAAACTGAGCGAGTTATGGAGCTTTGAGTTTCATGGTTTTTAACCAATCAGCGGCCTCGTTGTGCAAATGCTGCGCATTGATCGGTGGATCGTCTTCTAGACGGCTATTGAAATGGTGTAAAGTGGTCTAAGTCAGCGACATTCAAAACTCCATAACTCGGTCAGTTTTAGTCGCAAAAGACTGGGACTTTTTAGTTTAATATGTTATAGTATCAAGAATATTTTACTAAATATGATTGATAGGACCAGGGGACTGCATAAAAAGTTAGATTTTAAAGCTTTTTCAGGAATATATTTATTTACTCAAAAACATATATTATAATTCTTCCCTTTATTTAAAGCATTTTTTCCAATTGTAACTAGATGTCTATCTCCGACGGTTTAGTAATTATCGATTGGATCACGATAAGCATGGACATTCTGTATATAGACTAATTCTAACGAATTATAAACCTCACGTTTGAATTGAAATAACAAATGAGAAAATAAAAGAAATCCTCAATTGATTTCAAAGTTCAAAATCAAGAATTTTGTTAAAATGCACTCTTCTTATTTACAAACTTTTTCTTCAGATGGATAAGCAAGTTAATGACAGTCATTGTGACTGAGGTGCTTTAATTCACTTTTCCCATGTTAAACAAATACTAAATGGAAATAAATAAGTAAAAAAATGTAAGAAAGATACAGAACTGTCTGCTTTCTCACCAGTCATATTTGCTTGAGGCTTGATATTATCGACAATCATCTGAGTGGGAGCTTTGTTTCCGCCAAGTGCTCCTGCGTATGCATAAAGAAACGTTTCATATGGGGTTGAAGCGGGGTTTTTACGCAGGCAAGCCATGCCATTTCCAATGACAGTCAAATTGCTGTATTTGGAAATGAAAAGAGAAGCGAGAACGTAAGCTGTGATGGCTCCGTTGTTCGTGTTTCCTTCCAATCCTCCCTGAAATCAAGGAAAGAATTAAAATATCTGCATAGTGAAATAAAGGAAGTTCACTCTTTTTTATTTGTATCTTTTATATGACCTATAATTTCTTTATAGTCTTTTGTGAGACAACGAAGCAAATTTGCACATAGCAGAAGGGCAATTTAAAGAGTGTAGGGTAGACCGGGGCACGTTGGGTCAGTCGTGATATTTTCATTCATGAACATTTCGGGTATTTAACGCTGGCATTCTAGATAAGTGTGTCTTGTCCCGTCTTCATTCCTCCGCATCATCGTCATTGAAGAAGCAGCGTTCATTACAGAACCCTCTAGAATTTTCTAATTTTTAGTAAGCTGAGTAAATTTCCTCACTTATAAATAATCGTTTTTTCCTTAGCTTATAAAGTACAATTTCCATTTTCACAAATAATATTCAGAAAGATAGTTCTTTATTGTTACTTCAGGGCTTCTTTGTTTATCGAAATAATTTCAGAATAAATCCCAATACTCATGAGAGATATGAGCCATTTCGCATGGGGCATGTTCAGAATGAGCGTTATAGTGAATATCTCTGAAATATATATATCTCTGAATATGTGGGATGGAATTGCTCCAGATTTATTATGCAAGATACTTGTTATGAAAAATCATGCGGACTCAATTTTGATTATAATTACACAATACCTACTTGATGATGACCATAAAAGCTGTATCTCAGTTTCTATTGAGTAGAAATGCAGCGAATTTTGAATATATAATACACATAATGTGGATAATAACACAATTATGTTACTTAAATTAACAAATTATAATAATATAGACGAATGTTTTGTGATAGCCTCTTTATACTAGTAGTGGGCCAACTTACCCCGCAGTCTAGGCAAGTTGGCCCAAGCGACTTGGTATCAGTTTGAGGTTTTAAATTAATACTGATAGTTAATATATTCAAATTTTACTTTGGAGAATTCTTCCTGAAGGTACACTAATAGTGTGAGATGAAAAAAAATTAAAAAAATTTTAATTCCTTTTTTAAAAAATTCTTAGAAGAAAAAACGGCCCAAATAGTCCCTGTTTACCCTATTCATTGAATTAGAAATACTATTCTCCTCTCGATTTTTCTTTACTTTCACAATGGGGCGCGTTTAGTGTTTATCTTCTTCGTTTAGTAAAGAGGACCAAGTATGTATTTAGGTCTTTTTCTCTTTGATCGAGTGGTCCAAAATCTTATACTGCAGTGTTAATATCGTGTCCATTTACTAAATCTTACCCATCTAACTCAGTGCGTTTTTGAGCTATCATGCCTACATGCATGTAGGATATTACCAATATGCATAATTTAATAGCCGCTTAAACAAAAATTGTGAAAACTAGATTATCACATATGATAGATGGCGCCAGAGTCCTGTTCAGGATACGTCATGAACAGCGCCCTCTTTTTCCTCACAAAACCAAGGACCACGCTCAGAGAGGCGCAGACTGACAACCCTCTCTCTTAATCCCTCTTTCACTAGAATGTGGGCTCCTCCGCACGGCGCAAATTAAGCCGCCCGATATCATTATGCAACGGCAACTATATCCCATTTAACTTTTTCTTCTGGTTATCACTAATTCGATTAACTACTTTTAACCCATTAACGTCTATCCCGGGGATAAACTAGTAGTTAAAGTAAACATGCCTTCATGTCAATCATTAAACTCCTTGTTATCTTTCTTTTGTATATATTTCCCCCTGTAAATTCTCCCTCTAGTTCTTGTTGTTGTTTCTTATTCCACTTGTTGTAGTCTTCAGCGAGACCAAGTCCAAGAGTCCGCTCGTCCACAGAAAATCAAAACTATAGGCGAACTATTCATGGTAAAGGAAGAGAGTGCAGCTTCTGTTGGCTCTAGACCTTGGACGCCCGAGGGAAGAAGTCTGACTTTGTCCATTGCCTTTATAGTTTAGATGTGTATAATGGAATGGCCTTCACGCCTTGGGTGACCCTGCCAGGAGATAAAACTCCAGACGTACATCGCCCATTCCACCCAGGGCCACCACCTCCGTCACTATGAGGCAGCATAATAGAACTTGGGGGCTCTAGTTCTTAAATAAACATTTTATATTTAAATTGAAGTCTCTTCGTTTTTTTCATGTAATAATTTGCATTAAATTAAAGTGACTGAAAGCCTAAGAAATCCCCTAGACTTAATTACGATCCATTTACCCCTTAAAGGTAACCCCCCTGAGAGCGTTCTGTTTAATCTAATGGAATTCCCACATACATACGGGTGGACAGACAAACACTCTCACCTTCTGCGCATTTTATTTAAACTTGATACAGATAATAAATTTGGATGTAGATTCTGCATACCAAGACTCATTTGTCTATAGCTTTGAGGAAGCCTCTCTTACCAATTCAAAAAGAGGAGGAAAGAAACTTAAAAATGAAACATTTTTGAAGAGCGCTTTATGCAGCTTAAAATCAAAATAATAATATATAAGTCAATATATTAATTGTGATATTAGTGAAGGTTTTTAGTCAGGGATGGGTAATTGGTACATACATACATGTAGACTACTGTTACATACATAGTCTCCATTAACCGGGCCCCGTTTGCATTGAGCAGCAAGAAGAGGTTACACCAGCAATTCTGACAATGACATTAACAAAAAGCGTATCATTGCTGTTAAGAGACATTTACTCCCCCCACCCCCAGAAAAAAAGCTATCAAGGACTTCTTACAGCTGTCATTTTTGGAATAAATCCCTTTTTCAAGAGGAGAGGTTGGGGGGGGGGAAGAAATTACTGTCAGAAGTCCCAGGAACTACCACGGAATCAGTCAGTTTACTGGTTCCTTCAATTAATATTTACCGTGAAATTAAGGTAAGGTTAGTAAAAATACCAAGGCGGTAATTTACAATTGCGGCTTGCTCCCTTTTGCTCAAACTCCCCAAAATATATTTTAAAGATTTGTGGGTACCTAAAAAGAATGAAGATACCAAATCGGATAAAATTCCATGAAAATAATTTTTCCTAAAAAGTATCTTAAAAACTAAAATAATAAGCCTTATTAAATTACCCTCTAAATAAATAATAAAAAAATAAATTGTATCAAATCTTACTTGAATTCCCGAATCAATAATTTGGCCAACATCTGGGAAACAACCATCTGCTTGCTGTTTGGAGGTTATCCATTTCTGTGCGTCGGTTAGTACACTGTCGTCGATGAAGATGTATTTCTTTGCTTGCTGGAAAGAACGCAGGACGAAGGCTGTCAAGAACATGCTGCCTTCTTTGTCAACCTCGCCGAAAGCACTGAACGATCCATCGTAATGTCGGTATGAAAGCTCTTGTTGATAACCTGATGATGTATTTATTTGATATTTTAAACTCATAAAAATTCAAAAATATTCTATGTTTATAAGCAATGTTTCATCCGTTATACAATGTGGTGCAGCGAAATTGAATTTCAGAATGTCGCCAGAGGATGAAAGTTGTCCACAAAAAATACAAAATATCGTCATTGGATTTGAAATTTGTAATGGATGATTAGAAAAGGAGTATTTCCATGCAAAAGTCAAAAAACGTTTAATTGCTTGAAAATAGGATTTTTTTGTCAAAGGCTTACTTTATTATTTTGTGTAGTTAAGCTTTTTTCCACCTTCAGTTCTGTTCCACATGTTTTACCTACATGTTTTACTACTACCAACAGCTCGCCACGACCAGCTCCAAAATGAAAGCTGTGCAGCCATGAAACTGCCATTTCTGAAAAAAGTCTGCATACAAATCGCGCGTTTATTACCACTTCACATCTTGTCTAAACACAATATTATCTGAATAATTGTTAATGCTGTTTATTACAGATAGAACCACTTCTGTTATTTCTTCCCTTTACATAACTTGAATTTTCCCAAGATCTCAAAATCAGCAATGTGGTGTCTCAACCTAAATCAATAACATTCAACGTAATAATGGTAACTTTTCTCATTTTAGAGCCTAACTTAGTGATCCTAATAGCATTATTTCAGAAAATAATATATGGAGGATTCCCAATAATAATTTGATTTAAACTCTGGTATTCTAGAAATTTAATGATCGTCGTTAAAGGCAAATTTTTGTTATTGGAAAATGAACATCAATGAATTACTTTTCGAAACGTCACTAATACGTCTTTTTAACGCGAGATGGTGCAGATACCAGAGAACAGCTTCTTTAAATGGAGATTCGACTCTATATGGCTTTAATTTTGTGCCAGCGTCCGGAGAAGCTCCTCCTCTGGCAGTAGCGCCATCTTGCGTTAGGGAAATCGTAAAAATCACCAGGACAAAGATATACATTGACTTTTATCATAGTGCGGTCTACATAAATATGGAGTGATTGATATAGATAGGAATATCAAATGGAGCCAGAGAAGTTGTTTTTTTTGTACAAACGTGCTTAAATTTTTCGAAATAATTTTCAGATATATTTAAGCCGTGTTTTATCTTTTATTGAATTGATGAATCTAAGCATATTTACTTGAAAAATTAATATTCAAGAATTGTCGAGTTTAAACACTTTTTTCAAATAAGACAAGTATGTGAGAGAGACTGTTATAAATTTTCTATTCCGAGTTGGTTGGTAATAATGTTATGAGAAATACATTTTTTAATGGAAAGTTAATTTTTATATTTTAAAAAATACCACACATCATTATAGCTAAGGTAATTGTTAAATAACCTGGTGTACAGGGATATTCTGGGTAGAGGTTTAAAATTTAGTAGTTGTGGGAAATGTTATCCTGGTGAGGGCCCTTTACAGTGTTTGAATTCATTTGAACTGAATTTAGAAACGAAAGAACTTAAAAAAAATATTATGTACTGAATAAGAAAATCAACTCACCTGTGTTTAGATTTTTTATAGCATTAGTTTTAATGCTGTCCGTAAGCTCACCAATATCTGTGAGGTAGTTCAATACGAGATAGTTTGGAGTGAATTTAACCATATTCTGTTCACCACATCCAGTTGGAAGCGAGACAAGATTGTTCAAATTTTGCATTGCAGGACCCATCACGTTTCCTGAAAAATAAATAAGATTTTAGTAAAAGCAACAATTAATTTTTGTCATATTCAATTTACTGAGGCATTCAAGTACATTTTTTGGAATATTATTCATATATATGTACAAGGTTGTTACAATTAAAGTTCGCATATTCAGAAGGCCCAAGAGCCGGTTATATGTCAAATCAAATGAGACAAATTTTCACTAGAATGAAGTACAAGTGATGCGCCCTAGGAGAACAAGGAAAATTAATGTAAACCAATATCATACAAAGAAAGCCAGCCAAAAAACAAATATAAACTCAGAGGTAATCGTAAAAAAAGCAAACTAGGAATCCATTCTAGTTCATTTTTTCAAGGGCTAAGAACTTTATTCGAAATGGATTAAAAATAATAATTGGGAAATTGTTCTGTAAGAAGCTAGCAAACATAGCTGCTACAATGCAAACAAAAGACAAAGGAGATCTGCACACCAAAAAGCATATTTTCAAAAGAAAGAGGAAAAACAAAAACATCAAAGAGCTAATAAGATTGATTAAAATTAATAGCCATCTGACTAAATTAAAATAAGCCTTCATAAATAAAAACTTATCCCATGCCCATAGTTGTGAAAAAGAGAGAAAAAGTTCTTCACGTAATCACAAACCCACGATAACTTTCTTTTAAAAGAAGGTATTATCAAATTATTATTAAAAGAAACACTAGTCCCATGGCGCCATCTACATTCTAAGAAAGAAAACAGAAGAAGTGAAAACAGGAGTTTTTTAGGGAATGGAACCAATTTAGACAAATTAAGAAAAAAAGCCCTTAGTTTCCATCTATGCCTTAATGAATGTGAATTTTTTTTATTAGATTATATTAATGTAATGTGTTGCACTGTTTTACATATAGGTAATCGGTATTTTGAACGAAAGAAAGAACTTAATTTCAGAACTGAATTTTGAACAAAATTTTGTTTCGCTTGGATCCCTAGAAACGTCCTAGGGCCTTCTCAATAGAGGAACCAACAACCTTGTATTATAAATATGTATTTTCGCTTTCTGAGATGTTTCTTTTAAAGCACTTTTTGAAACTATTAGTTATCATTGAGGTTTCCAATCAAATTTTCACACCTCGTATGTCTGGAAAGGTATTTGGGAAAAATTTGAGAAAAATAATAGAAATCCTATTTATTTTCCTCATCCTAGACTCATCCATATTCATTTCATTCAGATTATAGCTAAGAATATATATTTCACTATAAAACTCTTTAGAAAGTGTGGAAACTTAGAAATATTAAACACATTATTTATTGGTTAATGAATTTAGACTTTGTTCGTTAATTGATTATTTGATTAGAGTTTAGATTTATTAAGAAATTATCGTACTTATTATAGGATTTAGAAAATTTTCACTGAGCATAGAATAATATTATGAACTTAGTTACATTTTCTTACTGATTTCTGCTGCCAGTTAAAAAATATTACCAATTTCAAAAAAATAACTCTTCATATATTTTTATTATAATTGGGTCTAAACACCTTTGATAAAAATTCTTGTTCCAGCTATTTAATTCATAAATAAAAGAAAGTCAAAGTTTGGCAAAGATCTTTTTAGAGATTTATTTTTTTTTATTATGACTCACCGAATAAACTGATTGATGTAGTGACTGCTGATATGAGACTTCATGTGAACTATTTTCATAAAATTATTACTTTTATGCAAACATATAACCAAAGCCTACCTGTTATGTCGATAATCGCCCTTGCTGAATCAGGAACAGCATTATCTGGAGTATTCAGATTATAAGACTGTGAGAACTTTTGGTTTTCTTCGTCTGAAATTTCAAGGCATGTTACAAGGAATCTCTAATTGCTAAAAAAGCATCGATGCATGAAGTGCTTATAATAAGTAAACAATAAAAGCTTGTAGTAATTGAAAATTAGAATAAATTGTAGCACACATTTATATACTACACATTTAGTAAACTCTTTTCGAAATTACATTGAATTATTCTATATAAAATATAGCTGCAGTAAGGCAGCTGTTTTTTCGTATAGAATATATTCTCAATAGCGTAAAATTGTTGATTAGTCATATAAATAATCTTAAAGTTGCTGTCACGGTAATGCAGTTCAAATGGCAATAACGTTTGCTTATTTGCTAATAAAATTAATATTACATGAACCCGTAATTTTTTCATTAAAAAGAAAAAAAATATTTACATTTTCGATGAACGCGTTTAATGAAAAATTCCGTTTTAACAGCAATTATTTTCTTCTGCAAAAGCGGTTCCTATTTATTAGCTATTGGTGACATATAAAATTCATTTTCTTTCACACAAAACACTTTTTAATATGGCAGAATTATATTTTAAAATACACGATTTTAAAACAGAAAGCATACACTTAACTTATACCGTTTGTGTATTGCGGATCACTGTTTTGTAGAAATACAAGAATGAAATAAGTAAAGTTTTTGACTTAAATTCGGTAAGAAGTAAGGTGTTTTATGTAAATTTGTACAAGGTTTGGTTAAGATATCATGAACCTTGTAAAATAATAAATGTTGTTTCGCTATGGAATATTTTATATGAGGATTTTTAAAGTCTTAAGAACTTAAGTTTTCAAGGATATTTTATGAAACTTGACTCTCAAATTCTATCTGTTGGTTTATTGGATATTAATGAAAAACTTTTGTTTAACATATTATATTACATTATACAGTATTTTTTTGACAAGGAATTTTAATTTCATTATTAATGAATTGTGAGAGACTATAAATGATGTAAATTCGAAATATTTGTATTTAATGAACTTCTGTTTTATTAAAAAGTATTCATAACTAATTTAATTATAAAGCATGGAACTGCATCAATATAAACTGAAATGTATTACCTTGAGGACAGAAAAGTAAGCTGTTTACTTCTTCATTCGGAAATCCTTCAGCCTGCAAAATAGTAATAACTTATATTTATTCTATAATATCTTCATTATTTTTTAATCAAAGAATTGAAAAAGGGTTGAAACAAAAGCGCTTTGGAGGAGATATCCTTATTAAGAATTCTCTGATTAATCGAGTATGTTTTAAATTTGTTAGCAAAATATCAAAATTTTTGAAAATCTAAAATTTTGGCAAGATGAATTCATTTTATCTCTCATTCATCCATTCATTCTCATCTAAATTTAAAATAAATTTAATTACATCAGGATATAAAAATAAATTACTATGTTTGTTATAAATTTGTAAAACTGTGAATCATTGTTTCTAATGAAGAAACTGTGAATCATTATTTCTATTAAAGAAATTCTGAATCATTGTTCCTAGTAAAGAAAAACTGTGAATCATTGTTTTTAGTAAAGCAACTGTGAATCATTGTTTTTAGTAAAGCAACTGTAAATCATTGTTTCTAGTAAGGAAACTGTGAATCATTGTTTCTAGAAAGAAACTGTGAATCATTGTTTCTAGTAAAGCAACTGTAAATCGTTGTTTCTAGTTAAGAAACTGTGAATCATTGTTTCTAGTGAAGCAACTGTGAACCATTGTTTCTAGTAAAGAAACTGTGAATCATTGTTTCTTCAAATGATATAAATGACAGGCTGCCATCTTAGAGAGCATCGCAATGAAATTCGTCCATGTGAGATATTTCATAGGAATTTGTAATGGGTTTGGAAAACGTCCAAGAAATGTTCAAATGAGGTATAAAAAGGATAATTTTGTTAATGTGTAGCATTTGCAAAGCTTAACTTTAGAAAACATAGATTATTTAAAATTAGTCTCAATTAATCTTCCAGGCATTCCAATTTTAAATATTAAGTGCTTTTCTAGCTATTACTTTTTGGATAGATTTATTTATCTTTTCAATTATGTGTGTTTCATTGTCGTAGTATTTTTCTCCAAATTTATACTTTATTTAATTTTTAAAATTGTAACCACTATAACTTCCACACAAATTATTGTTTTAATATTGTTTGAATGAGTTGCAAGACGCATATAAATGAATGCAATTATTAATACACAAAAACGTTTGATTTGTGAATTTAAATGGAAACCTGCTGGTAAATAAATGCGCTAATTATAAATATATGTAAGATTTTTATTGAATGTGAATAACAACGCTCATGTTACAAGAATTTTCTTAAATATGGTCGCTTTTATCACTCCTAAGTGCTTGAAAGTTGGTTTAAAAGCATTGGATGTTGTAAATCAGTGAAGCAGGGGGTCTGAATTTTACTTCAAAATTTGATTGCATTTTTATAACGTTTCTGAAAAAGAAAAGATCTAAAAGATATGCGTGCTTAAGGCATATCGACCAGCTTGCCGAATTCCATCTTATACGCTCGTTGGTTTTCTTTTATGTATTGCGTTCACCTACATTTTGACAAACGAGCCGATATAAATATAGACATCACCAGACAGATATAAGTCCAAAGGAGAATTTTTTTAATGAGGGATGTGTAAGGTGTTTTTATTCGACAAGATCATGAGAGAGAAGAGTTAGGCGATTACAATTGATTCTGTATATGTACTGCGAATACGAGATAGTAAAAATGTGATTAATGATTTAGATTTACTGCTTCACCTCGATTTCGTTAGACCGTGTGATGGCATCTTTAGCAATGGAATCGTACACAGGAGAACTGCC
>BGPR01027687.1:0-20525 GCA_013235015.1 Araneus ventricosus
GAAAAACTAACCACCCTTCTACACTTTCAATCTGTTGAAAAACACTAGTGAAAACGTTTTTTTCCCCTGAATTCAACCGTGGAACGAACTCAGTCGCTGTTACAATTCTTCTGTATCGTAGGGCAGTTTCTGCATTAGGCCATTAATAACTTCCTTTATCCTATGCTGTCTATTTATGCCAAAGCACGATAGATCTTTACCAGTTATCGCAATATCACTTAAGTCTTCTACCTAATTTAATTCTCCGTTACTGTAAATTACATCATTGTACTCAATGGTAAGATCAAGCCCTTATAATCTGTGGAATATATCATCCACCATGCTATATGTCATCCGCTTCTAACATTCAGAAGAATACATGAAACAAAATATATCTTAGTATGTTTTCCCTTTAGTAATAATTAACATTAATTTCAAAATTTTAATACAAAACTATTTCATCTGTATCAAATCTGTCCCGGCGTCAATTTATCGACAATTTCTTGAATAAATTCTGAGAAGGAAAAATATAAATGACTAAAATTAAATTAAAGACTGAAAACTCAAAAAATTAAAATCAAGCGTCGAGTTGAGTAATTTCAGTTATTATTCCTCAAATTAATTATTTATATCTTTTCTCAGCAAGATCATTGCGGTTTTCTTTACGATCACGTGATGTTTGACTTTAAAAATAAGTTATTCCACGTGTTTACGCTTTTCTTAAAGATCACATGACAGTTGATTTTAAAAATAAGTTATTCCACATGTTTAGCATTCCTGAAGAATCACGTCAATCTTCATCGCGCATCGCTGAGTCAATGGGTATTTCTTTGTTAATTAATTAATTGTTGTCTGTAGTCAAAAATACTGAATTTATGATAAAATCACATATCCTATGTCCATTCCTTTGTTTCAAGCTACAACCCTGCCAGTTTTCATCCAACTTGGTTTGGTAGTTTAGCCGTGAAAGCGAAACAAACAGACAGACCGACAGACACACTTTCGCATTTATTACATTAAGGATTAAGAATAAGTAACGTGCCGTTACAGCGCACTACATCTGCGCAATCCAATGCAAGTGTCAACATGGCTACCGCGTGCAGCAGAAGGCACGTCTCTGGTTCCACGAAAGCAAATCAATTGCAACAGTTCAAAGAATTATTCGGTTAAAGTATCGAAATTGTCGGTCTCCAAGTAAGAATTCCATTACCCTTTAGTATGCGCACGGTGGGGGGAGGCAAGTGGGGAGGGGTATAGATGCCTCGGACGCCAGTTTTAGCAGGCGTCAGGAAGTCAAAAGATTACTGAGTTTTTGCCATTTTTTAAATTAAAATATGATGAGGCGGCATAAAAATAATACCATACCCCGAGCGCCACCTATCCTCGCTACGTTACTGACCGTGTTTATATAAAGTTAATAAATTTATGTCACTTTTTAAAGACAAATACGATAAGAGGGAGAAAAAATATCATGCCTTGGGAGTTGTTTACACAAGGTAAGCCACTGAGATAACAAGGGGCCCATAGGCGGCTCGTCCGGGGGAGCAAGGGGGCAACTGCCCCCTCACTTCCAAAAGTAAAGGGGCCTTGCCCCTCCCCCACTTTTCAAAGTTCAAAATTAACGATCCATCGAAAAATGGATCGCAAGTTGAACAATTAAGAAAGTTTCCAATTCATTTTTCCTTTCTCGTATACGAAGTATACAAAGAGAAAGTATTGCAATCGTCAAAAAATTCGAACTCGAGATTTTGACGAATCTCCACGTTTTAGACCTCCCTGAGTCCGAAAAACACAATTTCGGAATTATGTCTGTCTGTGAACACGATAACTCGAAAACTATGAGAGCTACTGGGGTGAAATTTGGTATGTGGTCTTTAAACATAATTTGTAGGTTTCTATCAAATTTTGGACAACATCCGTCAAAGGGAAGTCTGTCTGTCTGTCTGTATGTCCGAAGTCATGCTAACACTATAACTCAAAATCTTGAATAGCTAGATGGATAAAATTTGGTACACAGTTTTATCGTCATGAATGTACGTCAGTATAAAATTTTGGGCCAAATCCGTCAAAGGGTTGACTGGCTGTCGGTCTGTATAATTTACTATCGAAACCAATCAGCTATCTCCAGGCGCATGCGTACGGAAACAATCTTCTGAGCTCGCGGAAGGAGCGAATTACGTCAGTTTGTCCTTGAGACGGAAAGAGTGAAACCTAGCAGTGTGCGATAGATGCGTTTTAATCGGTACGCATCTCTTTGAATTCTTTACCTAGATATTTGTCAATCACTATAATGAAAAACCTTCTGATAGTCATTGGATTCTGGATAACAGTAGGTTCGAATTTTTTTAGCCACGCGGGGGAAGGAGAAACGGCACCTTTTGGGGGAAGTATACGAGAAAGTTTAGGGGAGAACACTCCCGCTGGTTTGTCTATTTCTGATCCAAAGAGTTTTGGAAGCTACAGATACGCTTTCAAAAGCTTTGCAATCAAAATCGCTAATTTTTTTTAACAGTTAAAGAACTGGTTAATACAACAAAAGAATGCTTGCATGAATTCCGAAGTGAAGATTTTTTTCTTTTGAAAAGTTGTGGATATATGTCAACGATATTTGTGAAGCAAAATCGTTTACTTCTCCAAAACTTCCACGCTCTAGAAAGGTGTCTTCGATAACAGGCGGCGGTTCCTTCAGCATGTCACAAGGTTCTATCGAACGGAAATTGCTTTTCCAGTTATAGATGCTGCTTTAAACACAATAGACGAAAGGTTCAAAGAAAATGAGTTGGATATTTTTCAATCTCTAAAAGATGTAACGTGTTCCAATCCATCAAAGATTATAAAAAATGCATCAATTCAAAAAGTCTTTGAAACATATGATCCTGATATGGAAAAAATAAAGGAAGAGATACAAATTTTTCAGAAAATGTACAAAAAATACATCGACTCTTTGCCAGAAATATACACGGAGATAACAGAACTGAGGAAAAGATGCAATTTTCTTGTTGAAAAGGAACTCTGTGATATACATATTTCCACACTTGACAAAACTAATCGAAATTCTCCTTGTGATACCTGTCTCAACTGCTTCATGTGAGAGAAGTTTTTTATGCTTAAGATCTTTAAAATCATGCCTTAGAAATAGTATGTGTCAAGAGAGGCTTTCTGCACTTGCTGTTTTGAAGATCGATAATACTATAGATATTGACTTTACTAAGGTAACAGAACAATTTGCGAAAAACAAAAATCTCAGGCTATCTTTCTTCTAATTTATGTATAACATAATATCAAATAAATAAATTTATAACTGACTTGTTTCCTCTGTGTTTGGGAGTACACCGTTTTGTGACGACATCATTGATCGATTCACGAGTTTAAAGAAAGAAGAATTGACACTGTGTTCGGAGACATTTTTTTGAAAAATAACATATATATATTTTAATGTTATTTTTCAACTGCATATGTTTTAAAACTATGAAAATATTGTAAAATTAGGCTTTCAAAATAATATTTTTTTAAAAAAACTTATAAATTTGAAGAAAAATGACTAAAATATTTGCCTTACGCTAACAGCCATAGACAAAATCATATTCTAAATATACATAAATCCTTGTAGGAGTACATTTTTATGACAATTATCTGTGTTATGCTCTAAAATATTTCTTGTACTTCAAAATAGTTTCGAGATATAGCTGAACATAGTTACTAAACTGGTAATTTTTCATCAAAAATGCTTTTCGTTTATATTTAAACACTTAAAAATATTACTTGATTTCAAAATTGACCTTAGTTTTTAAAGGAAAACATCAAGCATATTATCAGAAAATTTCATATCAATACTTGAATAACTTTTTGAGAAATCGTTGTTACGGTCGACAGTTTTCCTCAAAAATATCATTTCTCAGAAAACACATTTAAAGTTTTCATGCAACATAAAATAATGCTTACAGTTCGGTAATAAAACAGCTGTAACTCCATTTGTAATTCACGTAGAGTAAAAAGCGAGACAGTTTTAGAAAGCTGATTAAACAGGCTACAAAATTAAGTCATAAAAAGTTTTTTGATAATTTCATCAAAAACGACGATTTTAAACCAGTCGGATACCTTAATAGGTAAGCGTTTTATATTTTTCTCATGTTATTATTTCATAAGAATTGAAATGGAACTTTGAATTGGAAGGAGGGAATCTACGGTGGCCATCCGTTCCGATTTTTGAGGCCGTGTCCCGAATTTTTTAGAGAAGGCCATTTAATCAATAATGATGTTAAAATCCAATAATCTAGCCCAATTTTACAAAAAAAAAGAACAGCTTTAGGGGCGCTCCTCCCACCCACACCTCTTTTGACCCCCCCACTTTTTTGGTGCCCCAGCCGCCTACGACAAGGGGGGGGGGGCGACAAATTATATTATGACCTGGGCGTCACTTACCCTCGCTACGCCACTGACGAGCAAGTAAAGAGTGAAAATTTCCCTCACTGATGCATATTTCCTGTTCCCTTTAATTTCTCATACTAACGCTTGATGAAGTTCTTACTTGGAGACTGACAACTTCTATACCCTAACCGAATAATTCTTTTAACTGTTGCAATTGATTTGCTTTCGTGGAACCAGAGACGTGCCTGCTGCTGCACGGTAGCCATTTTGACACTTGCGTTGGATTGCGCAGATTTAGTGCGGCGTAAAGGCTCGTTAACTATCTAGGAAAAAAAACTGTTTAAACTAAATAAAATAATAATAAAAAGAAGACAAAGTTGCTGTATTATAGTTTTTTATATTAATTTTTGAAATGGGTCCAATAATTTGTGACCATCTAATAATTTAAAATGTATAATTATTTTGTTTAGGGATTGTTATAGTTAAATGTGAACAATGAGACAATGCATATTTTGCAATTATTATATTTTATTCTTGATCAAACAATAGCATAATCCGTGCAGTTGTCCAAAACATGAATACATTGTAAATGCGTGTTAAAGCGTATTTTTTAAAAAATTATGTTAATTTCAAGTTATGCTAAAACTTTGTATTTCCAAAATAAAATCATGATATCGGTAAATAATATAGAAAATATCATAAATTTTCAGAATCAAAACATAAAATACATTTAAATGTTTGCAATCTTAATGTTTTTAACCTTTTCCCACCACTGCCAGCTAGTGGCTTATTACTTTTATTAACTTGAAATACCAATCAAATTTTCGAGTTAGAGGATTAATCAAAGATCGCGCCGTTTTAAAGATGTACTTTGCATTCTTTATTCTTATTTATTTTTCGTAAAAAAAAGAAGAGTGGGAACGGCATTCTGACTCCGCTACACCTCTACATATTCCGGGTTCCGTTAGCCGTTCCTATGTCACTGATGATTATTGAGGACAAAAAAATTATAATATGTCCCGGGCGCCATTGCCCTGCTTGCCCCACTTTGTACGCCACTGGTCTCGACTTACAGTTTCGATGTCATGCATTACGCCACTTCATCCCTTAACGAATCGTCCTTTCATTGATTCTCCCCATCAGCTGTGTTGTGGCGCGGGGAGGAAAGAGAGAGGTGAAAAAGTTTTAGAAACAGACACGCCGACGAGTTGCTCTACGCGCATGCGCGTCGGTTCTGCTACGTCACTTCCCGTTCATCTTGCAAAGAGAAATTTTTTCGACCGGCTTAGCATCAGTCAGAGCGAACGCATGCGAGAGCGAGGTTGAATTTTGTGTGAAAATTACGAATCTACAATCATGATTTCGATGATCTGGATATCGCAGACCGCTTTAAGGTTTGCGGATACCGATTTGTTTGCCACAATTTTGTTTAGTGTGATTTTTATGTGGATAGTGTTGAGTTTTAAAGATGATGAAGAAGGAGGTGTAACTGGTCTGTTCCAATATCTGATCGCTGGCTTTCTCTATTTCTGCACTTCGTCTAAGTTTTGGAATAAAAATACCCTACCCGAAGATGAAAGAAAAGCTGTGAACCCCAAAAAGGAGAATAAAAAGACAAAAGGTAAGTAATATTTTATTTTGAAATGTACAATTCGAATTCTAAAAGAATGGTCTACCATTGCTTATTTCCGATAATCATCTGTAATCTTCCAAAATAAGTTAAAAATTCCAGAAATCGTTCGAAAATTTCCCAAAATTAATTAAATTAAAAACTGCAAATTAATACTTTGCAATCTGTCTTTGTTATTATTATTTTAATTGTAGGATTTTACTAAAGAATGTGATTCGAAATCTTGGTGTACCATTCTTTTTTTTGAAAATTGTTTGCAGATTTTTAGGGAAATTTGAAAAGAGAACACTACGATATTTTTCCCAAAATTCACATTTTTTAAAAAAGAACTGACATCATACCTTATAAAGAATATTTCTCTTGAGATTCTCCGTAGTAGAATTAATAAATTTTTAATGAAGTAATTCCTATTTTTTGATTCTGTGTTTACGATTTGAAAGATTTTATATTATTCTAGAGTAAAAGCTTGTGTTGTCATAAAGTTTCGTGTTTAATTTTTTAAAAATTAGCTGAAGATTTGTACTTTTGAGTCGAATTTTAAAAAATAAGCCTCATTCTATTAATATTTTTCACACAAAAAAGCTAGTTAGGAGTTCCAAATATAATATTGAGCATTTGTTTTTAAAAAAATAAGAAGTTTCCTGTTTTACAAACATTTTCAATTAAAATTTCAAATGCTTTATCTTTGTTTATGTAGCTAAGTTTTGAAACATTCAAGTCCAACTTTATTTCATTCCTTTGGAACTGTCAGCTAAAACGGTTGTTGGCTTAAGTGTAATTCATTGCCTAGATCAATTTTAGAATGTTACGGCTGCTTTTATATATGTATTGTAAATTTTATAAAGTTTCTTGCTATCCGAAATTGCTAGACCGAAGCACGTGTGCCGGTAGGGTTGAGTGTGGAATTCTGTTTCAAACGAGGGAACTTTCTACTTTGAGAGTTAGGGGAGGTCGAATTTCCCATCCTTGGTGATGCCCCCTAATAGAACTAGGGGGGGGGGGGAGCATTGACGCTTTCACAAAGCATTAGTTTCGAATGGAAAGTAGCACAATTGGAATCGACTGTATCTCGAATTGTCTTAAATAATTTCATTTTTTTTTTTTTCGTATCGTAATCAATTTGTTAGCTAATAATTATGATTGTTATTTGTTACCATAATTACTTTTTTAAGTAGTTCTGAAATCAAAATTGTTGACTCGCATGTCGGCAAGGAAATGTAAAAATTTGCTTTGACAAGTTTTGAATAAGTCACAGTTGTCGTAACTTTGTTAAGGGTTTATTTCTGCGCTACGATTATTTTTTTAAATGTTATTATTTTTAACCAATTAAATGATTTGCCATTTGTCAAACGTACATTGAATTAATTATTGTATGTTGGTGTCAACTTATTAGAAAGTAGAGAAAATTGAACTGTCAAGTGGTTGATAAATAGTCTTGATTTGGATTTGATAGGTTTAACTTAAGGTAAACATTTATTCAAATATTCATATTATTAGTACATTTCAAACCATACACAAAACTGTTTTCAAATTATCCATTGAATCCTTTACTGAGTTTATCAATTAATCTTTCTAAAATTAAAATTAATTCAAGTTTAATTAAAATTAATTAAAGTAAGTTAAAAATTAAAATTAATTGAGTTAATCAATTAATTTTAATTTAAACAATTTAATTTCTTATGAAATTAAGTTGTTTGAAATTAAGCTTACAAATAATGTAACTCATTTAAATGTATTGTTGCCATTGCTCTTTTCTTAAAAATCCATGGATATTACTTTGAATAAGCGTCGATTTTTCTCTTTTTTTTAGACACATGAACTGATGATTTTCATAATTATTAAACCCATTCTATTTGTACCTTTTAGTACAATAATTAAACCGTGAAAATTGCATTCATGCATATTTCTATAAAGAAAAGCCCTGCAATCCCAAAGGGTAAACAGTACCATGAAATCCACGCGGTTTGTGGGTGTGGTCGGTGTTGTTTCTTTAAATAGTACTCTTTCAGCTTTATCGATTTTCTGTGTTCTTTGTCTGTGCCTCTCTTCCGGTCTGTGTATGCTCAATTATTCCAAGCAGAGAGGTGTGCTTGGGGGGAAACTTCTTAGAACCGCTTGGAGTGGTTGGAATATCGATTTTTAAATTGGGATGAAACAGAATTGCCCATTTTCTTTCAAAATGCCAATTTGTTTAGATTCAAAAAGAAGGATTAATAGATATGATTATAAAATTTCTGTAGCGTTTGTGCAATATAAAGCAATCATGTTCATTTGTTGCATGAACAGTTTTCGGTGTGAATATTCAGAATTTTTTTCATTGCTATCTCAATTTCATCTTTACAACGCTTAGTTATACGAGATGATTTTTTTGTTAACATTTCATCCAAGTGTGAATCATCTATTGGTTTCGTTTTCTCTCACAGTATCGAAAACAGGTGATTGGCATATTTTTATTAGACAAATTATTTTTTTTCTGTTTGGCGTTTTATGATACGTTGGATATACTTAGTGACCTCGGTTTCAATCGAACTGTAGCCTAGTACAGTGTGGTCTACCTTCATAGAACAATTGAAGGATGTAAACTATACATTGTTCTCTTAAAACTAACATCTTTCTGCAAAACCCCGATCGAAGTAGAAAGCATTTGAATATGCTACACAGAAAGTGCTCTTTTGATAATATAGACTTCAAAATATCCGGCCGAATGAGGAAGGGCAGGCCGGATAATAAGAAAGCCGGATAGGCCGGAATTCTATAAATGCTCACTTCTTACCCCACCCATACCATTAGAAGCGTCCTTTTGGTACCAATACCCGCCCTTATTCATATTTTCTGAGCTCTTAGCACAGACCAGTACTTTACAAAGGTTTGTTATGTACTGAATGTTAAAAAAATTTAAACTTTTCTACTGAATGCATATTTTAAATTTAAAAACATTTATTCTGTGTTTATAGTTTAGAATGTACAATTTTTTTCCCTGTAAATTCAAGAATTACTTTTAAAATGTATATCTTCTAAAAATGACAAATATGATCTTAAAATAAAATCATTAATTTTGTATTGGAAAGCAATGATTGCAAATTAAATCAAGACTTTTATAAGAAGTATAGTGTTATTTCAGATTGTAGAGCTACAATTGAGGAAGTTTTTTTAAAAAAAATTAAGACGCCAAAACTGGTATTTGAAATGTTCAGACGAAAGACGTATCTGACGTGAACTTTCATCTCGTTGTAAAGTAATAAATGATAAAGGATAACATTCATTTCAAGCTCAGTGATAAACGGAATTACTGTTAAAACTAATAACATCAAGCGATAAATCGTATCTTCGTAGATGTTTAATGTTATTACAACATAGATACTTGATTTTGTTATAAAATCGACTGATGTCATCTATGGTATTTTGGATATTTTTTTAGGCAGACGATTTCTTTTTTTTTTCATGCTATGCAAGCCTACTTGTACTTTAAATATAAGTTAGAATGGCATTGCTCTAAATGAAGTGATTTTAATTAAAAATAGACGATAAGCAGACGATTTTGTAAGTTTAATTAAATATTTCAACATGGATGACATGCAGTTACGATTCGCGAATAAATAATATTTTTCTTAGTTTATGTATTAAGCAAATATAATTTGAGAATACAAATACACTCTTAATTAAAAAATATTGGTTTCAAATTTGAATTATTAATTTATTTACTTCTTAAAGTTATTTACTATATAAATTAATAACCAAAACATTTCTAGTATTTTTACCTATTCTTATTTTCGTCAAAAATTATTTATTCATTGTTATACAAATGTACTCTAGTAATAAGAATGTTCTTAAAAGGAGATTAAGAATGGCATTATTAAATATTTTTTTAATTAAAAATATTTTAATTTGAATTCAGAGTAAAACATTTGTTAATATGTTTTATTTCCTTCCAAAATTCTAACTTCCACAGTGAATATAAAAACATTAAAATAAAGAATTCAAATAAAATACCGGAAATCGAATGCAGACGAACTCGCTTCTGACGATCATCGATTTCCGTGTTCATGTCGTAATCGTGCGTGTGAAAAAGAAAACATTAATTACGAATGTTCGACTTGGTTAAGATTTTTCCGTAATTCTTCCAGCGTGACCTGAACGAATTTAATGAGTCCAAACGAAATTAGCTTCGCATCAAATTTAAGAATAGATAAAAAAAAAATATCATTTGGGAACGAAGTGTTGCTGATTACAAACTTAGAAGCGATTATTTTCTTATAGAATTTTGGTGTTCTTTATAATTATTTGTTTAGTTTACAATTTTATTTTGGTACATTGACAACTCAAGTTGACAGTTAAGGGGGAAGCTAGGCGGTGTCTCAATGCGTCTAAGTTAAATATTCCTAAAAATATCCCCTGTAATTTCTATTTATTGACATATTTGAACAGTATTTAGTTTCAAATTCTAAAACGAAATTTCTTCATTTCATGGAGTTCTTTCTATACATTTCCTAAGATGCGTATAAACACTTATTACGTCATTCACTTTTATATGATCGCTCGTAATTTTTTTTGTTTTATTATCGACACGAGTTATCAGTGACTTTTTTTATTGATTGAACCACTTATAAAATAAATAATTAGAGTGCTATGCACGTTAGCTCATGATTTTCGAAACTTGTAAAATACGTTTATTATTACTTTAGATTTCTAGTTCTCCAATTAATTTTCTCGGAATGTTTTGTTTCACATAAATTTTTTTTCATTTTCTGAATGTGTTAATTGATATTGTTGAAATGTGAAAATGGATTCTTTGCTGTTATGTTCTTTGTACGGTTATCATCAAAATTATTTTTAAATCCAATGAGGAAAATCTAACACGTAACTTTCTCAATAATGGTTTAGCCGGAAATTCAATCTACTGTTGCCAATAAAAAATGAGACAAATTCTTTAATTACCCTTTCTAAAACGTAAAATTACTTCCCGGATAAATAAGTCCAGAAATAATTGCTCTGTTTACGGCCTAATAGTTAAACTTGTGGTCAGCATGGAAATGACTAGTTACAGAAAGATAACATTGATTTTGGTATCTGACATGGTTACATCTTTGTTTTCATTCCGTACTCATTTCTGAAAATAAGATTTCATCACGATTCCATAAAGGTTACGTCACGAACTGAGAAACAATCTGAAAATAAAAAAAAAAGTTGTACATTTATAATTTGTAGTCCTTAAGCGCAAGATTAGCTAAGAAACGCGTAAGTATGATGCAACACTTTCGTTAAACAGCGAAATCTGCATAATTATCTAACACACATAGTATTGTGCATTCGTCATTCTTCCTACGTTGTTGCGAATAGCCAGTGTTACAAATAGGAGCGCAAATATTTTTAGCGTTCTGATCGTAAAAGAAAAATCGTCTGCGTCTTCCATGTCTGATTCGGTGGAAGCAGGCAGGGGCAGGTGACGTGGAAAAGCATGCATCGTGAAGAAACACGTGGTTTTTCTCGCGAACAAAGGACTTAGTGGCGGGAAAATAAGTGAATATACCGGAAACCGGTTGGCCGCCGTGTCTGAGGTCAGAACGTTTCCAGGAGGAGGGGGGATTGAGTGAACGTTCTTTTGGCCTCCCTCATTGATGGAGCTGTTACCATTTTCGTGCACTTGGCTTTGACCTCAATGAAAATGCTCTTACTTTTTTCTTCTGATTTTTTCCCCCCACCTTTTTTTCGTTCTTTCGCAATGATGGCCATCTGTAACATAAGAAAGAAATTCTGTTTCAAGAACCTTCGTTGCTTTTTCGCTCAAAATGTCCAAAAAATGAAAGAAAAGCATTCTACTTTTATGGGGATGTTAATCTGATTTTCTTCAAGAATTATTTTATATTTAGAACTAAATAAATAAATAAAAAAAAGTTTTGACGTGTTGACCTCTGCGAAAACTTTTCTTCTGACATGTTCTTCTTCTGATTCTTTTTTTTTTCTTTCGTTTCTGCCCTTCCATCCATATTGAACATCTGTAACGTGATAAGAGAGAAATTCTGTTTTAGAACCTTCAACATATTCTAATTCAGGTTTTCAGAAATCAAATGTTAAATATTCTGATTGTTTACTATTCTATGCAAGATTGATTTCTCAAAAGAATTCCTTTATCTCTCGAATTACTATTGAATTTATTTTATTCTTATTTAGAAAATGCCTTGAATTTTTGCATTCCTGTAATATTGCTTTCATTACATTTTTTTCTGTAAAGTAAAACAAACCCAGAAGACGGTTGTTATTGATTTATAGAAGACATCCTTGCTCCATTTCAGGTCAAAACACGTCTTTGGCAGAATTCATATTGATTATTATTTGTAATTAACCTTCTAAAAGAAACTGGATGTTTGGGTGAATGTTGAATATTTTGTTGGAAGTTGATGAACTTGGAATGATTAGCATTCATCGATTAAAGTACATTTGTCGCTCATTAAAAGAGTGCTGTGGGTTGTGGAGTGAATGGAATTCTGCTTTTTAATTAACTAACCTGTTTGCTGTTCTTTGAAAGCAAAAAGAAACATTATGTCATAAGATATCTGAAGAAGCTATGCAAATATTATTACATAATATCTTAAAGTGAAGGTTGAAAAATTATCATTTTGCAGTCAACATGTTATCAGTTTACAAATTATGAATTTTTAATTAAGTTTTTTTTTGTTATTTAGTTTTGTTTAATTTACTGTTTTCTTAAAATTACGTATTTAAATCAATGATTTGTGAAGATGGATTGTTGAAAACAAGTATTCTTAATCTGAATCGTAATTTTTTGTGGAAGTAAATAACTTCTTCAGTGTTCAAGGTCAAAAGCTTTTAGCTTTATTTTGAATTTCTGCTTTTCTAGGCTACCAGGAAACCTACACAATTGCAGAACTCCTTTCGTTGTTATTCACAATTAGTTAAGTACTGTAGTCTCTGAATAGTTCATTTAAAAGCCGCATTTTAATAGCAAAACTTATGTTTATTGCACAAAATATTATACAGTATACCAAATTATACAGAAAGCTGTACTATATTTAATAAATATTACAAAATATAATTAAAAATCGGATTGTTTACATCGCGCCAAGGTCACTGACATCCTCATATAGTGATTTGTTTTCCCTTTTACGCTCCGTCCTACTGAAAACGCCGGTCTACTTGAAGGGGCCGGATTGGTACAGTGCCGAATTACTGACAGTCTATTGCGCATATAACTAGTTAAATATTTTATATTTTGACGGCTGGGTACTAGGGGTGTAACGAATATTCGGCAACCATTCGGTATTCGGCCCTTTTGCCTAATATTCGGCTGGCCAGATACTAAGCAGATATTCGGCCGAATATCTTCAGGGTATTGATTTTTTTAAATGAATATTTAACAAGGAATATTGCAGAATGAATACTCGATCTGGCCGAATGGTACACATATAAGGATCAGAATAAATTCAGGATAAAATGTTTTTGGAAAAATGTTCTTTTAAATATATTTAATAAGGAATATTGTAGAATTACATTCCGGTACATTTATTATAAAAAAACTATTATTTATCCAATTTTAAATTGCATAGTACATAAGGTGTATTAAATGATGTTGCAATATCATTTATAGAAGTCTGTTCCATATGGTTTCATATATATTACCAGCTTCAGAAAATAAACGGTCACTATATAACGTTCGTAGGTGCTGAAAGACATTTTCTAGTAAAATTTGCGAACCCTGGAAATTTTTCTGTATTTTTTTCTACCAATTAAGTGGACACTCCATCCTATCTATTAGAAGTTATTTATCAAAATAGCAATTTACTACTAGTAATTTTAATTTATCCATTTAATTTCCTTCTGTGTTGCATTGTCATGCAAACTACTTTTTTATTTCTTTGAAGCAGTCCCAAAATGAAGAAGGTTTTTCATTTCTTATTATTGGAAATAAGGTATTTAAAATATTACAAATGTATATATAAGCATTAAGTTTTTTTAAATGTACAAATAATAAAAAATCAAATTTATTTAATCTTAAATTTTTTTCATTTAAAATTTGTAAAAATATTTCATTTACAATCAAAAGTGAAATGTTTTTAAAAATGTGGTATTCGGCGGTCGAATATTCGGTATTCGGCCCAAATCACTATTCGTTACATCTCTACTGAGTACGTATAAGGTTGACGGATTTCTGAACGAGTGTTTCAGACATGTGCATTTTTTCATTCAGTTCACTAACCCTTCTTAATATTTATTTGTACAGAATGTAATCCCATTAGGATCAGGTCTAAAGGTTTGGCGGACATAATAGTTAAGGATTGCAATCCGGCACCAATTTCAATCCGGTCGGATCCGGCCGGATTGGACACATCAAAACTATTTTGCCTTTTCAGTCCAAAATCAACCGTATAAAAGATGATAAAGTGAGTGTATTACAAAGTTTATAAAAAAAGCGTTAATTTCTTATGAAATCAACTTTTTTACACTGTTATAATTAATCAACATTTACGTATGAATCAACAACAAAAATTTAGTATAGTGTAACTAGTTAAATTGTAATTGTTATGTTAATTTAGTAATAATTAGATAATGACGGGCGGTTAAGTTCAGTCTCACTTACTAGATTTCACAAATGACATCAATGATAACTTGTAATGTAACTTATATTTTGTAATGTAACTTATATTATGTAAGTAACTTATGTTAAATCTAACTAAATCAAGCTTATCAACTGAGATCACAATAATTAGGTATTTTAGACACGCCAAGCAGTCTCATTCTCATAATTATGACAGTCATCATGAATCTGTTTAACCAATGGCACAATTATACAATAACGAGTTTAAAACTTCTTCGTATTTTTTAATATACTTACTTTAAATTATTATTTTAAGTAAAACAATTAACAAAAACTAACTTTGGTTTTGAAAAAATTATCGTAGGAAACAAGTAGTGTTAATTGTGTTATCTGTCAATCGACTTCTTACAGAGCTACAAATATAACCAGCGGCCTAGAAAGCCCTTTCTGCTTCTACACTTGTCGGTTTTATAGTCAACAAATACTCATGAATAGAAGACAAGTATTTTCCTCGAACTCCTTCACTTTCACATGCAATCATTTCCTTTTTTAATATTTTCTCATAATCTTTCTCTTTTTTTTGGTATTTATGCTCTAGATTTTCATATCTTGCTGGATTTGCATTTGTAATTCTTTCTGTAATGTCAAATCACTTTTCAATGACGATGAATCTCAGTTATTTTCTACTATAATATCTACGTTTTCTTTAAAGCTATCATCTTGAACAACTCTTTCTAAGATATTTTTCATTTCTAGTCTTACAACTTTTTTTTTCGGCATAGTAAATGTATCATCAGTTTGTCTTGTATCATCATTATCTTTATTTTTTATTCTGTAAGTATATTAATATTCCTGTTTTCATTTTGAATTGGTTTCAAAAGTGACATGTTTGTTTTAGAACTTTTAGACTAGTACCTGCAATGCAACACAAATAGCTACATACTTACAATTTAAAGCGTTATTTCGGTCACTATGTAAGAAGAAAGTCGTATTATAAAGAAAAATCAGAAATATGGATCGTTACTCAATTCATTTCTAAGTCTAATTATCTACTTAAATCATTCTCGTACTCGTAAATGCAACATAAACATAATTCATCAATCAATTGAACAATAAGAATGTCTATATGTGAAGCGGGTGAGTCAGCGTCGAACGACTCGTACACACCACGCATTTAAGTACCTACTCTTTCAACAACGTGAGTATTTTTTCAAGAAATCGGCTTCATGTATTTTTTTTTAATTTACCGGATCCGGTAGACATCTAATGATGCCGGATCCGCCGGATTACCGGATCCGGTTTTCGGGATTGCAATCCCTAATAATAGTGCTGTATTTGCATTATCCGTACAAAAAACAGAATCGCTATTAACATTTCCAGTCAGAGGCAGTGGCGAATCCGGGATTCGGGTCTGAGGGAGAGGGTGGGGGGCTGAGGTCATAAAAATTTTGTATCGTAGTGACCAATGTCAAATCTCATGGCTTATGTAAACCAAAACACTTTAACTTTACAGCCTTTCCTCACCTGACAATAAGAATCGTAAAGAACACTACAATACTTTTACTACAATAATTTAATAAAAAATGCAATGAAATAACTAGCCAAAAAATGTTCAACGCTACAAGTAGAATAACTAGGATAAGTAGAATAAGTAGGAAAATTTTCGAGCCAAAAAGCAATGTTGTCACGATTTTATTATTTTTTAAAACTGAAAATTAAGAACAAACATTTGTAGTGATTTTAAATAAAATCAAGAATTTTGGTTTAGCTCTGGTGAGGGGGGCTGCAGAGAACCCCCCCCCGATTCGCCACTGGTCAGAGGGGCCCAGGCAACTGTCTGTGGTGCCAGAGTGGGAGTGTAAAGAAAGAAATGGTTTAATAAACTCCAGAAATAAAGTCATATTTTTAAAATAAATTTCTTGAATAGATTTTGTTAGCTCCAGCAAGACCACTATAGAATCTTAAATATGTCTTAAGTTTAAAAATCCTCATTATATTATTAAAACATTTGCAGGTAAAGCATACATAGTTCTAGGTAAAAGTTTATTGAACATTTAGAACAGAGACATTATAGAATTTTTAAAAAATACGTAGATTGTTCTTGGGGGGGAGGGGGACCACATTGTTGCCTTGCCCGGTTGTTAAAGTTACCTCGAGCCGTTCCTATCTTCAGTATCATTATCATTTGTCGACTTAAAATTGGTAGACACTTGAATTAGTGCCTCAGAAATGTTTGCAAATCTAAGTAACAACAACACTTGCACTGAACATCGGCTATTGTCTTTATCAGTATCTTGCAGTAGTTATTACCATTGGATCTCAAATATGAGTAGATTTCGTAAATGTTTGCATAATCTAAGTCAGTTCGCTAGCTCAACTAGATAAGGTTATGTACTGATTGTTTCAAGATGCCAGGACGATTTTACTTCGGAAAGGGGTGACAGGCAATTAGTAAGATGCGCACATTTCTGGAGTTATGCCATGCTAAGTAGAATGTAAACATCTGTCCCTCTATTTTTGACTTCACTCCTATTTTGGTGAAATCAACTACGCATGCTCAAAAGCGCGGAGGGTTTCGGAATCCGAGAATCATCTATACTTGCTCTAGGCAGAATATAATTCGCGTTATTACCGCCAATATCGTTATCTATTTATTGTCTTGCAATAGTTCATTAGCGACGCCTCGGTAGCGCAGTAGGCAGCGCCTCAGTCTCATAATCACTGTCTTGAGTAATCTGAAAGTCGTGAGTAGTTTATTAGCGATATACAGTATTGACGATTTGGTGGCTAAGGTGGGGGGTGGACTTTACTTTACTTGGAAAACTTTATAGACCCTATACCCTGGAGTATAAGGGGTACAAAATTTAAAAATTTAGTTAAAAAATTATCTAGCATTTGATGTTTTTTTATATTTTTTTTTAATTAGATTCCTATTTTTAGGCATCTAAAGTGAAATGATGGTGGACCCCCCCCCCCCCACACACACGAGTCGCCGCCATTGGCGATATATCGCAAAACCAGCGGGAGTGTTCTCCCCTAAACTTTCTTGTATACTTCCCCCAAAAGGTGCCGTTTCTCCTTCCGCCGCTAAAAAAATGGCTAAAAAAATTCGAACCTACTGTTATCCAGAATCCAATGACTATCAGAAGGTTTCTCATTATAGTGATTGAAAAATATCTAGGTAAAGAATCAAATTCAAAGAGATCCGTACCGATTAAAACGCATCTATCGCATACTGCTAGGTTTCACTCTTGCCGTCTCAAGGAGAAACTGACGTAATTCGCTCCTTTCGCGAGCACAGACGATTGCCTCCGTACGCATGCGCGTGGAGATAGCTGATTGGTTTCAATGGTAAATTATACAGACCGACAGACAGTCAACCCTTTGTCGGATTTGACCCAAAATTTTATACGGACCTGCATTCATGACGATAAAACTGTGTACCAAATTTTATCCATCTAGCTATTCAAGTTTTTGAGTTATAGTCTTCGCATGACTTCGGACATACAGACAGACAGACTTCCCGTTGACGGATTTTTTCCAAAATTCGATAGAAACCTACAAATTATGTTTAAAGACCACATACCAAATTTCATCCCCGTAGGTCTAATAGTTTTTGAGTTATCGTGTTCACAGACACACAGACATGCATAATTCCAAAATTGTGTTTTTCGGACTCAGGGAGGTCTAAAACGTGGAGATTCGTCAAAATCTCGAGTTCGAATTTTTTGACGATTACAATACTTTCTCTTTGTATACTTCGTATACGAGAAAGTAATAAGCTTTGTGGTAGTAACTTCATCAACGATGAAGATAGTTATTGGTGCAGAATATGTATAAGATCGTTACCTACTGCCGTGTAGTAGTTATTAACGCTACATCGCCAGAATATGCTCCATGGCAGTGACTGATTTATGCGTGCTGTAAATCTGGCCGCTCGACGCGTGGCGCAGAAACAAGTATGCCAGTAATGTTTTGAGGCCACTCAGTTGGAAGGGTTTCTACACCAATTTAAAGATCATTACAGGAATAATGCCATGTGGCGAAAATGACGCACTCGCGACGAGAAATCATTTCCCTGAATGATTAGCATCGTTCTCGACTCACGTTTCGAAGGCTTGCCTTGACTGAACGAATCGGCGTACGGGTACTGTTTGTTTTGAACGGATATCAGCTTTTTTTTTTAACGAGAACAAAACCCATTGAACTGATAAAAGGGGTTTTATCAGGCGAAATCACTTACAAATATTAATCGGGGCTGAGCATACTCCTATTGCGAGTATATCAGATGACCTAGGACTGAATGTGTGGAAGATGTGATGTGGTGATTTTTGAGTTGCAGATGGGTGTGCTGTTCCCATTCACTCACCCCAGCAACCAATTATCTAAAGGCTTAAAATGATAAGAAATATGTACGTTGCATTAAAGTGACCAGATTTTATGAACTTTTTTCGGGACGATAGTTGGAAAATGGATGGAAGTGGCAGAGAGTATTATACAGAATTCAGAAAATAAATAAATAAAAAATTTAAAAAACCAATAAAATTGTTAATTATTAAAAGAATCACCTATAAATGTCAATGGGACTTAGTATACATCTGTTTTGAGTATATTAGATGACCTAGGAGTGAATGTGTGAAAGATGTTTTGTGGTTTTTTTTATTGTTGTTGTTGAGTTACAGATGGGTGTGCTATTCCCATCCGCTTATCCTTCCCCCCCCCCGGTGGGAGACCAGTTAGCTAAAGGTTTAAAATGATATATGAAAGATATAAAGAAATATGCTTTGTATTAAAGTGACCAGATTTTCTGAACTTCTGTCCGGCTTGTAGGAAAGAGGGGTGGAGGTGGTAGACAGTATTATACAAAATTCAGGAAAATACGAAACATTAAAGAATAATGGGAATAGCAGGAAGAGAGAAGGAAGCATATCCCTGAAAGTTATTTTGTAATGTATGTAGAACAAATAGTGCAAAATCGGTTATTGACATCCCTTCATTTTTATTTAGTTTAGTTTTAATTGTCTAACTAACTAAGGTTGGGTTGATGAAAACTGAACATTGACATGAAAGCTTATTTTATTAAATTAAAGTTTAGAGGGTCAATAACTGTCTTGTTTACCCTATTCCTCAGTTCTTACAAAATAAGGTTCTGCTACCAAGTATCAGAACCAGTTGCGAATCCAGGATTTGGGTGTGGGAGGGGCTAAGGTCATAAAAATTTTGTATCGTCGTAACGAATGTCAAACCTCATGGCTTATGCAAACCAAAACACATAAAGGACGCTACAATACTTTCGATAATTTAATAAAAAAATACAATGAAATAAATAGCCAAAAAAATGTTTCCGACCGTGTCAACTTTACAAGTACAAATGGAATGACTAGAAAAGTAGGAAAATTTTCGAGCCTGTCAAGCCAGAAAGCAGTGTTGTCATGTTTTTATTATTTTTTTAAAGAAAGGGAAATTAAGAACAAACAGTTGTAGTGATTTTAAATAAAATCAAGAATTCTGGTTTAGTTCTGGGAGGGGCTGCAGCCCCATAGTCCTCCCCCCCTGGATTCGCCACTGATCAGAATGAAGTTTGTTGGTCCCTTAACTTTCTTTACCTTGGTCTTTCCGTGATAACTATTAGCCTTGACACCCTTTTCCAGTTTCCGTTCCGAATTGAATTTTAAGGGTGTCGTAATAATCCATGCAAAATCCATTTATGTCATTGCTCCTGTACTGGGAATGCCCACAACCTCTGCGCGCCGGAAAAATCTCTTAATCTCGAGCGGAAGTTTTTCACATTATTGAACTATATTGGACTTCCGGTCTATCTCCTCGCCGCTTGTTATTCTGAGCGAGGAAACGGAAACGGCTTCTGCGTCTCGTGCTTTAGGACACAAGTTCTGTTTACGCGATGGGTATCTCTTCAGCTTCTTCGGTTTCTCCTCCATCATTCATCTTGGTCTTTTCTACACGAAATGAGATTAAAATCGTGTTTAAACAAAATGA
>BGPR01027688.1:0-20525 GCA_013235015.1 Araneus ventricosus
GAAAAACTAACCACCCTTCTACACTTTCAATCTGTTGAAAAACACTAGTGAAAACGTTTTTTTCCCCTGAATTCAACCGTGGAACGAACTCAGTCGCTGTTACAATTCTTCTGTATCGTAGGGCAGTTTCTGCATTAGGCCATTAATAACTTCCTTTATCCTATGCTGTCTATTTATGCCAAAGCACGATAGATCTTTACCAGTTATCGCAATATCACTTAAGTCTTCTACCTAATTTAATTCTCCGTTACTGTAAATTACATCATTGTACTCAATGGTAAGATCAAGCCCTTATAATCTGTGGAATATATCATCCACCATGCTATATGTCATCCGCTTCTAACATTCAGAAGAATACATGAAACAAAATATATCTTAGTATGTTTTCCCTTTAGTAATAATTAACATTAATTTCAAAATTTTAATACAAAACTATTTCATCTGTATCAAATCTGTCCCGGCGTCAATTTATCGACAATTTCTTGAATAAATTCTGAGAAGGAAAAATATAAATGACTAAAATTAAATTAAAGACTGAAAACTCAAAAAATTAAAATCAAGCGTCGAGTTGAGTAATTTCAGTTATTATTCCTCAAATTAATTATTTATATCTTTTCTCAGCAAGATCATTGCGGTTTTCTTTACGATCACGTGATGTTTGACTTTAAAAATAAGTTATTCCACGTGTTTACGCTTTTCTTAAAGATCACATGACAGTTGATTTTAAAAATAAGTTATTCCACATGTTTAGCATTCCTGAAGAATCACGTCAATCTTCATCGCGCATCGCTGAGTCAATGGGTATTTCTTTGTTAATTAATTAATTGTTGTCTGTAGTCAAAAATACTGAATTTATGATAAAATCACATATCCTATGTCCATTCCTTTGTTTCAAGCTACAACCCTGCCAGTTTTCATCCAACTTGGTTTGGTAGTTTAGCCGTGAAAGCGAAACAAACAGACAGACCGACAGACACACTTTCGCATTTATTACATTAAGGATTAAGAATAAGTAACGTGCCGTTACAGCGCACTACATCTGCGCAATCCAATGCAAGTGTCAACATGGCTACCGCGTGCAGCAGAAGGCACGTCTCTGGTTCCACGAAAGCAAATCAATTGCAACAGTTCAAAGAATTATTCGGTTAAAGTATCGAAATTGTCGGTCTCCAAGTAAGAATTCCATTACCCTTTAGTATGCGCACGGTGGGGGGAGGCAAGTGGGGAGGGGTATAGATGCCTCGGACGCCAGTTTTAGCAGGCGTCAGGAAGTCAAAAGATTACTGAGTTTTTGCCATTTTTTAAATTAAAATATGATGAGGCGGCATAAAAATAATACCATACCCCGAGCGCCACCTATCCTCGCTACGTTACTGACCGTGTTTATATAAAGTTAATAAATTTATGTCACTTTTTAAAGACAAATACGATAAGAGGGAGAAAAAATATCATGCCTTGGGAGTTGTTTACACAAGGTAAGCCACTGAGATAACAAGGGGCCCATAGGCGGCTCGTCCGGGGGAGCAAGGGGGCAACTGCCCCCTCACTTCCAAAAGTAAAGGGGCCTTGCCCCTCCCCCACTTTTCAAAGTTCAAAATTAACGATCCATCGAAAAATGGATCGCAAGTTGAACAATTAAGAAAGTTTCCAATTCATTTTTCCTTTCTCGTATACGAAGTATACAAAGAGAAAGTATTGCAATCGTCAAAAAATTCGAACTCGAGATTTTGACGAATCTCCACGTTTTAGACCTCCCTGAGTCCGAAAAACACAATTTCGGAATTATGTCTGTCTGTGAACACGATAACTCGAAAACTATGAGAGCTACTGGGGTGAAATTTGGTATGTGGTCTTTAAACATAATTTGTAGGTTTCTATCAAATTTTGGACAACATCCGTCAAAGGGAAGTCTGTCTGTCTGTCTGTATGTCCGAAGTCATGCTAACACTATAACTCAAAATCTTGAATAGCTAGATGGATAAAATTTGGTACACAGTTTTATCGTCATGAATGTACGTCAGTATAAAATTTTGGGCCAAATCCGTCAAAGGGTTGACTGGCTGTCGGTCTGTATAATTTACTATCGAAACCAATCAGCTATCTCCAGGCGCATGCGTACGGAAACAATCTTCTGAGCTCGCGGAAGGAGCGAATTACGTCAGTTTGTCCTTGAGACGGAAAGAGTGAAACCTAGCAGTGTGCGATAGATGCGTTTTAATCGGTACGCATCTCTTTGAATTCTTTACCTAGATATTTGTCAATCACTATAATGAAAAACCTTCTGATAGTCATTGGATTCTGGATAACAGTAGGTTCGAATTTTTTTAGCCACGCGGGGGAAGGAGAAACGGCACCTTTTGGGGGAAGTATACGAGAAAGTTTAGGGGAGAACACTCCCGCTGGTTTGTCTATTTCTGATCCAAAGAGTTTTGGAAGCTACAGATACGCTTTCAAAAGCTTTGCAATCAAAATCGCTAATTTTTTTTAACAGTTAAAGAACTGGTTAATACAACAAAAGAATGCTTGCATGAATTCCGAAGTGAAGATTTTTTTCTTTTGAAAAGTTGTGGATATATGTCAACGATATTTGTGAAGCAAAATCGTTTACTTCTCCAAAACTTCCACGCTCTAGAAAGGTGTCTTCGATAACAGGCGGCGGTTCCTTCAGCATGTCACAAGGTTCTATCGAACGGAAATTGCTTTTCCAGTTATAGATGCTGCTTTAAACACAATAGACGAAAGGTTCAAAGAAAATGAGTTGGATATTTTTCAATCTCTAAAAGATGTAACGTGTTCCAATCCATCAAAGATTATAAAAAATGCATCAATTCAAAAAGTCTTTGAAACATATGATCCTGATATGGAAAAAATAAAGGAAGAGATACAAATTTTTCAGAAAATGTACAAAAAATACATCGACTCTTTGCCAGAAATATACACGGAGATAACAGAACTGAGGAAAAGATGCAATTTTCTTGTTGAAAAGGAACTCTGTGATATACATATTTCCACACTTGACAAAACTAATCGAAATTCTCCTTGTGATACCTGTCTCAACTGCTTCATGTGAGAGAAGTTTTTTATGCTTAAGATCTTTAAAATCATGCCTTAGAAATAGTATGTGTCAAGAGAGGCTTTCTGCACTTGCTGTTTTGAAGATCGATAATACTATAGATATTGACTTTACTAAGGTAACAGAACAATTTGCGAAAAACAAAAATCTCAGGCTATCTTTCTTCTAATTTATGTATAACATAATATCAAATAAATAAATTTATAACTGACTTGTTTCCTCTGTGTTTGGGAGTACACCGTTTTGTGACGACATCATTGATCGATTCACGAGTTTAAAGAAAGAAGAATTGACACTGTGTTCGGAGACATTTTTTTGAAAAATAACATATATATATTTTAATGTTATTTTTCAACTGCATATGTTTTAAAACTATGAAAATATTGTAAAATTAGGCTTTCAAAATAATATTTTTTTAAAAAAACTTATAAATTTGAAGAAAAATGACTAAAATATTTGCCTTACGCTAACAGCCATAGACAAAATCATATTCTAAATATACATAAATCCTTGTAGGAGTACATTTTTATGACAATTATCTGTGTTATGCTCTAAAATATTTCTTGTACTTCAAAATAGTTTCGAGATATAGCTGAACATAGTTACTAAACTGGTAATTTTTCATCAAAAATGCTTTTCGTTTATATTTAAACACTTAAAAATATTACTTGATTTCAAAATTGACCTTAGTTTTTAAAGGAAAACATCAAGCATATTATCAGAAAATTTCATATCAATACTTGAATAACTTTTTGAGAAATCGTTGTTACGGTCGACAGTTTTCCTCAAAAATATCATTTCTCAGAAAACACATTTAAAGTTTTCATGCAACATAAAATAATGCTTACAGTTCGGTAATAAAACAGCTGTAACTCCATTTGTAATTCACGTAGAGTAAAAAGCGAGACAGTTTTAGAAAGCTGATTAAACAGGCTACAAAATTAAGTCATAAAAAGTTTTTTGATAATTTCATCAAAAACGACGATTTTAAACCAGTCGGATACCTTAATAGGTAAGCGTTTTATATTTTTCTCATGTTATTATTTCATAAGAATTGAAATGGAACTTTGAATTGGAAGGAGGGAATCTACGGTGGCCATCCGTTCCGATTTTTGAGGCCGTGTCCCGAATTTTTTAGAGAAGGCCATTTAATCAATAATGATGTTAAAATCCAATAATCTAGCCCAATTTTACAAAAAAAAAGAACAGCTTTAGGGGCGCTCCTCCCACCCACACCTCTTTTGACCCCCCCACTTTTTTGGTGCCCCAGCCGCCTACGACAAGGGGGGGGGGGCGACAAATTATATTATGACCTGGGCGTCACTTACCCTCGCTACGCCACTGACGAGCAAGTAAAGAGTGAAAATTTCCCTCACTGATGCATATTTCCTGTTCCCTTTAATTTCTCATACTAACGCTTGATGAAGTTCTTACTTGGAGACTGACAACTTCTATACCCTAACCGAATAATTCTTTTAACTGTTGCAATTGATTTGCTTTCGTGGAACCAGAGACGTGCCTGCTGCTGCACGGTAGCCATTTTGACACTTGCGTTGGATTGCGCAGATTTAGTGCGGCGTAAAGGCTCGTTAACTATCTAGGAAAAAAAACTGTTTAAACTAAATAAAATAATAATAAAAAGAAGACAAAGTTGCTGTATTATAGTTTTTTATATTAATTTTTGAAATGGGTCCAATAATTTGTGACCATCTAATAATTTAAAATGTATAATTATTTTGTTTAGGGATTGTTATAGTTAAATGTGAACAATGAGACAATGCATATTTTGCAATTATTATATTTTATTCTTGATCAAACAATAGCATAATCCGTGCAGTTGTCCAAAACATGAATACATTGTAAATGCGTGTTAAAGCGTATTTTTTAAAAAATTATGTTAATTTCAAGTTATGCTAAAACTTTGTATTTCCAAAATAAAATCATGATATCGGTAAATAATATAGAAAATATCATAAATTTTCAGAATCAAAACATAAAATACATTTAAATGTTTGCAATCTTAATGTTTTTAACCTTTTCCCACCACTGCCAGCTAGTGGCTTATTACTTTTATTAACTTGAAATACCAATCAAATTTTCGAGTTAGAGGATTAATCAAAGATCGCGCCGTTTTAAAGATGTACTTTGCATTCTTTATTCTTATTTATTTTTCGTAAAAAAAAGAAGAGTGGGAACGGCATTCTGACTCCGCTACACCTCTACATATTCCGGGTTCCGTTAGCCGTTCCTATGTCACTGATGATTATTGAGGACAAAAAAATTATAATATGTCCCGGGCGCCATTGCCCTGCTTGCCCCACTTTGTACGCCACTGGTCTCGACTTACAGTTTCGATGTCATGCATTACGCCACTTCATCCCTTAACGAATCGTCCTTTCATTGATTCTCCCCATCAGCTGTGTTGTGGCGCGGGGAGGAAAGAGAGAGGTGAAAAAGTTTTAGAAACAGACACGCCGACGAGTTGCTCTACGCGCATGCGCGTCGGTTCTGCTACGTCACTTCCCGTTCATCTTGCAAAGAGAAATTTTTTCGACCGGCTTAGCATCAGTCAGAGCGAACGCATGCGAGAGCGAGGTTGAATTTTGTGTGAAAATTACGAATCTACAATCATGATTTCGATGATCTGGATATCGCAGACCGCTTTAAGGTTTGCGGATACCGATTTGTTTGCCACAATTTTGTTTAGTGTGATTTTTATGTGGATAGTGTTGAGTTTTAAAGATGATGAAGAAGGAGGTGTAACTGGTCTGTTCCAATATCTGATCGCTGGCTTTCTCTATTTCTGCACTTCGTCTAAGTTTTGGAATAAAAATACCCTACCCGAAGATGAAAGAAAAGCTGTGAACCCCAAAAAGGAGAATAAAAAGACAAAAGGTAAGTAATATTTTATTTTGAAATGTACAATTCGAATTCTAAAAGAATGGTCTACCATTGCTTATTTCCGATAATCATCTGTAATCTTCCAAAATAAGTTAAAAATTCCAGAAATCGTTCGAAAATTTCCCAAAATTAATTAAATTAAAAACTGCAAATTAATACTTTGCAATCTGTCTTTGTTATTATTATTTTAATTGTAGGATTTTACTAAAGAATGTGATTCGAAATCTTGGTGTACCATTCTTTTTTTTGAAAATTGTTTGCAGATTTTTAGGGAAATTTGAAAAGAGAACACTACGATATTTTTCCCAAAATTCACATTTTTTAAAAAAGAACTGACATCATACCTTATAAAGAATATTTCTCTTGAGATTCTCCGTAGTAGAATTAATAAATTTTTAATGAAGTAATTCCTATTTTTTGATTCTGTGTTTACGATTTGAAAGATTTTATATTATTCTAGAGTAAAAGCTTGTGTTGTCATAAAGTTTCGTGTTTAATTTTTTAAAAATTAGCTGAAGATTTGTACTTTTGAGTCGAATTTTAAAAAATAAGCCTCATTCTATTAATATTTTTCACACAAAAAAGCTAGTTAGGAGTTCCAAATATAATATTGAGCATTTGTTTTTAAAAAAATAAGAAGTTTCCTGTTTTACAAACATTTTCAATTAAAATTTCAAATGCTTTATCTTTGTTTATGTAGCTAAGTTTTGAAACATTCAAGTCCAACTTTATTTCATTCCTTTGGAACTGTCAGCTAAAACGGTTGTTGGCTTAAGTGTAATTCATTGCCTAGATCAATTTTAGAATGTTACGGCTGCTTTTATATATGTATTGTAAATTTTATAAAGTTTCTTGCTATCCGAAATTGCTAGACCGAAGCACGTGTGCCGGTAGGGTTGAGTGTGGAATTCTGTTTCAAACGAGGGAACTTTCTACTTTGAGAGTTAGGGGAGGTCGAATTTCCCATCCTTGGTGATGCCCCCTAATAGAACTAGGGGGGGGGGGGAGCATTGACGCTTTCACAAAGCATTAGTTTCGAATGGAAAGTAGCACAATTGGAATCGACTGTATCTCGAATTGTCTTAAATAATTTCATTTTTTTTTTTTTCGTATCGTAATCAATTTGTTAGCTAATAATTATGATTGTTATTTGTTACCATAATTACTTTTTTAAGTAGTTCTGAAATCAAAATTGTTGACTCGCATGTCGGCAAGGAAATGTAAAAATTTGCTTTGACAAGTTTTGAATAAGTCACAGTTGTCGTAACTTTGTTAAGGGTTTATTTCTGCGCTACGATTATTTTTTTAAATGTTATTATTTTTAACCAATTAAATGATTTGCCATTTGTCAAACGTACATTGAATTAATTATTGTATGTTGGTGTCAACTTATTAGAAAGTAGAGAAAATTGAACTGTCAAGTGGTTGATAAATAGTCTTGATTTGGATTTGATAGGTTTAACTTAAGGTAAACATTTATTCAAATATTCATATTATTAGTACATTTCAAACCATACACAAAACTGTTTTCAAATTATCCATTGAATCCTTTACTGAGTTTATCAATTAATCTTTCTAAAATTAAAATTAATTCAAGTTTAATTAAAATTAATTAAAGTAAGTTAAAAATTAAAATTAATTGAGTTAATCAATTAATTTTAATTTAAACAATTTAATTTCTTATGAAATTAAGTTGTTTGAAATTAAGCTTACAAATAATGTAACTCATTTAAATGTATTGTTGCCATTGCTCTTTTCTTAAAAATCCATGGATATTACTTTGAATAAGCGTCGATTTTTCTCTTTTTTTTAGACACATGAACTGATGATTTTCATAATTATTAAACCCATTCTATTTGTACCTTTTAGTACAATAATTAAACCGTGAAAATTGCATTCATGCATATTTCTATAAAGAAAAGCCCTGCAATCCCAAAGGGTAAACAGTACCATGAAATCCACGCGGTTTGTGGGTGTGGTCGGTGTTGTTTCTTTAAATAGTACTCTTTCAGCTTTATCGATTTTCTGTGTTCTTTGTCTGTGCCTCTCTTCCGGTCTGTGTATGCTCAATTATTCCAAGCAGAGAGGTGTGCTTGGGGGGAAACTTCTTAGAACCGCTTGGAGTGGTTGGAATATCGATTTTTAAATTGGGATGAAACAGAATTGCCCATTTTCTTTCAAAATGCCAATTTGTTTAGATTCAAAAAGAAGGATTAATAGATATGATTATAAAATTTCTGTAGCGTTTGTGCAATATAAAGCAATCATGTTCATTTGTTGCATGAACAGTTTTCGGTGTGAATATTCAGAATTTTTTTCATTGCTATCTCAATTTCATCTTTACAACGCTTAGTTATACGAGATGATTTTTTTGTTAACATTTCATCCAAGTGTGAATCATCTATTGGTTTCGTTTTCTCTCACAGTATCGAAAACAGGTGATTGGCATATTTTTATTAGACAAATTATTTTTTTTCTGTTTGGCGTTTTATGATACGTTGGATATACTTAGTGACCTCGGTTTCAATCGAACTGTAGCCTAGTACAGTGTGGTCTACCTTCATAGAACAATTGAAGGATGTAAACTATACATTGTTCTCTTAAAACTAACATCTTTCTGCAAAACCCCGATCGAAGTAGAAAGCATTTGAATATGCTACACAGAAAGTGCTCTTTTGATAATATAGACTTCAAAATATCCGGCCGAATGAGGAAGGGCAGGCCGGATAATAAGAAAGCCGGATAGGCCGGAATTCTATAAATGCTCACTTCTTACCCCACCCATACCATTAGAAGCGTCCTTTTGGTACCAATACCCGCCCTTATTCATATTTTCTGAGCTCTTAGCACAGACCAGTACTTTACAAAGGTTTGTTATGTACTGAATGTTAAAAAAATTTAAACTTTTCTACTGAATGCATATTTTAAATTTAAAAACATTTATTCTGTGTTTATAGTTTAGAATGTACAATTTTTTTCCCTGTAAATTCAAGAATTACTTTTAAAATGTATATCTTCTAAAAATGACAAATATGATCTTAAAATAAAATCATTAATTTTGTATTGGAAAGCAATGATTGCAAATTAAATCAAGACTTTTATAAGAAGTATAGTGTTATTTCAGATTGTAGAGCTACAATTGAGGAAGTTTTTTTAAAAAAAATTAAGACGCCAAAACTGGTATTTGAAATGTTCAGACGAAAGACGTATCTGACGTGAACTTTCATCTCGTTGTAAAGTAATAAATGATAAAGGATAACATTCATTTCAAGCTCAGTGATAAACGGAATTACTGTTAAAACTAATAACATCAAGCGATAAATCGTATCTTCGTAGATGTTTAATGTTATTACAACATAGATACTTGATTTTGTTATAAAATCGACTGATGTCATCTATGGTATTTTGGATATTTTTTTAGGCAGACGATTTCTTTTTTTTTTCATGCTATGCAAGCCTACTTGTACTTTAAATATAAGTTAGAATGGCATTGCTCTAAATGAAGTGATTTTAATTAAAAATAGACGATAAGCAGACGATTTTGTAAGTTTAATTAAATATTTCAACATGGATGACATGCAGTTACGATTCGCGAATAAATAATATTTTTCTTAGTTTATGTATTAAGCAAATATAATTTGAGAATACAAATACACTCTTAATTAAAAAATATTGGTTTCAAATTTGAATTATTAATTTATTTACTTCTTAAAGTTATTTACTATATAAATTAATAACCAAAACATTTCTAGTATTTTTACCTATTCTTATTTTCGTCAAAAATTATTTATTCATTGTTATACAAATGTACTCTAGTAATAAGAATGTTCTTAAAAGGAGATTAAGAATGGCATTATTAAATATTTTTTTAATTAAAAATATTTTAATTTGAATTCAGAGTAAAACATTTGTTAATATGTTTTATTTCCTTCCAAAATTCTAACTTCCACAGTGAATATAAAAACATTAAAATAAAGAATTCAAATAAAATACCGGAAATCGAATGCAGACGAACTCGCTTCTGACGATCATCGATTTCCGTGTTCATGTCGTAATCGTGCGTGTGAAAAAGAAAACATTAATTACGAATGTTCGACTTGGTTAAGATTTTTCCGTAATTCTTCCAGCGTGACCTGAACGAATTTAATGAGTCCAAACGAAATTAGCTTCGCATCAAATTTAAGAATAGATAAAAAAAAAATATCATTTGGGAACGAAGTGTTGCTGATTACAAACTTAGAAGCGATTATTTTCTTATAGAATTTTGGTGTTCTTTATAATTATTTGTTTAGTTTACAATTTTATTTTGGTACATTGACAACTCAAGTTGACAGTTAAGGGGGAAGCTAGGCGGTGTCTCAATGCGTCTAAGTTAAATATTCCTAAAAATATCCCCTGTAATTTCTATTTATTGACATATTTGAACAGTATTTAGTTTCAAATTCTAAAACGAAATTTCTTCATTTCATGGAGTTCTTTCTATACATTTCCTAAGATGCGTATAAACACTTATTACGTCATTCACTTTTATATGATCGCTCGTAATTTTTTTTGTTTTATTATCGACACGAGTTATCAGTGACTTTTTTTATTGATTGAACCACTTATAAAATAAATAATTAGAGTGCTATGCACGTTAGCTCATGATTTTCGAAACTTGTAAAATACGTTTATTATTACTTTAGATTTCTAGTTCTCCAATTAATTTTCTCGGAATGTTTTGTTTCACATAAATTTTTTTTCATTTTCTGAATGTGTTAATTGATATTGTTGAAATGTGAAAATGGATTCTTTGCTGTTATGTTCTTTGTACGGTTATCATCAAAATTATTTTTAAATCCAATGAGGAAAATCTAACACGTAACTTTCTCAATAATGGTTTAGCCGGAAATTCAATCTACTGTTGCCAATAAAAAATGAGACAAATTCTTTAATTACCCTTTCTAAAACGTAAAATTACTTCCCGGATAAATAAGTCCAGAAATAATTGCTCTGTTTACGGCCTAATAGTTAAACTTGTGGTCAGCATGGAAATGACTAGTTACAGAAAGATAACATTGATTTTGGTATCTGACATGGTTACATCTTTGTTTTCATTCCGTACTCATTTCTGAAAATAAGATTTCATCACGATTCCATAAAGGTTACGTCACGAACTGAGAAACAATCTGAAAATAAAAAAAAAAGTTGTACATTTATAATTTGTAGTCCTTAAGCGCAAGATTAGCTAAGAAACGCGTAAGTATGATGCAACACTTTCGTTAAACAGCGAAATCTGCATAATTATCTAACACACATAGTATTGTGCATTCGTCATTCTTCCTACGTTGTTGCGAATAGCCAGTGTTACAAATAGGAGCGCAAATATTTTTAGCGTTCTGATCGTAAAAGAAAAATCGTCTGCGTCTTCCATGTCTGATTCGGTGGAAGCAGGCAGGGGCAGGTGACGTGGAAAAGCATGCATCGTGAAGAAACACGTGGTTTTTCTCGCGAACAAAGGACTTAGTGGCGGGAAAATAAGTGAATATACCGGAAACCGGTTGGCCGCCGTGTCTGAGGTCAGAACGTTTCCAGGAGGAGGGGGGATTGAGTGAACGTTCTTTTGGCCTCCCTCATTGATGGAGCTGTTACCATTTTCGTGCACTTGGCTTTGACCTCAATGAAAATGCTCTTACTTTTTTCTTCTGATTTTTTCCCCCCACCTTTTTTTCGTTCTTTCGCAATGATGGCCATCTGTAACATAAGAAAGAAATTCTGTTTCAAGAACCTTCGTTGCTTTTTCGCTCAAAATGTCCAAAAAATGAAAGAAAAGCATTCTACTTTTATGGGGATGTTAATCTGATTTTCTTCAAGAATTATTTTATATTTAGAACTAAATAAATAAATAAAAAAAAGTTTTGACGTGTTGACCTCTGCGAAAACTTTTCTTCTGACATGTTCTTCTTCTGATTCTTTTTTTTTTCTTTCGTTTCTGCCCTTCCATCCATATTGAACATCTGTAACGTGATAAGAGAGAAATTCTGTTTTAGAACCTTCAACATATTCTAATTCAGGTTTTCAGAAATCAAATGTTAAATATTCTGATTGTTTACTATTCTATGCAAGATTGATTTCTCAAAAGAATTCCTTTATCTCTCGAATTACTATTGAATTTATTTTATTCTTATTTAGAAAATGCCTTGAATTTTTGCATTCCTGTAATATTGCTTTCATTACATTTTTTTCTGTAAAGTAAAACAAACCCAGAAGACGGTTGTTATTGATTTATAGAAGACATCCTTGCTCCATTTCAGGTCAAAACACGTCTTTGGCAGAATTCATATTGATTATTATTTGTAATTAACCTTCTAAAAGAAACTGGATGTTTGGGTGAATGTTGAATATTTTGTTGGAAGTTGATGAACTTGGAATGATTAGCATTCATCGATTAAAGTACATTTGTCGCTCATTAAAAGAGTGCTGTGGGTTGTGGAGTGAATGGAATTCTGCTTTTTAATTAACTAACCTGTTTGCTGTTCTTTGAAAGCAAAAAGAAACATTATGTCATAAGATATCTGAAGAAGCTATGCAAATATTATTACATAATATCTTAAAGTGAAGGTTGAAAAATTATCATTTTGCAGTCAACATGTTATCAGTTTACAAATTATGAATTTTTAATTAAGTTTTTTTTTGTTATTTAGTTTTGTTTAATTTACTGTTTTCTTAAAATTACGTATTTAAATCAATGATTTGTGAAGATGGATTGTTGAAAACAAGTATTCTTAATCTGAATCGTAATTTTTTGTGGAAGTAAATAACTTCTTCAGTGTTCAAGGTCAAAAGCTTTTAGCTTTATTTTGAATTTCTGCTTTTCTAGGCTACCAGGAAACCTACACAATTGCAGAACTCCTTTCGTTGTTATTCACAATTAGTTAAGTACTGTAGTCTCTGAATAGTTCATTTAAAAGCCGCATTTTAATAGCAAAACTTATGTTTATTGCACAAAATATTATACAGTATACCAAATTATACAGAAAGCTGTACTATATTTAATAAATATTACAAAATATAATTAAAAATCGGATTGTTTACATCGCGCCAAGGTCACTGACATCCTCATATAGTGATTTGTTTTCCCTTTTACGCTCCGTCCTACTGAAAACGCCGGTCTACTTGAAGGGGCCGGATTGGTACAGTGCCGAATTACTGACAGTCTATTGCGCATATAACTAGTTAAATATTTTATATTTTGACGGCTGGGTACTAGGGGTGTAACGAATATTCGGCAACCATTCGGTATTCGGCCCTTTTGCCTAATATTCGGCTGGCCAGATACTAAGCAGATATTCGGCCGAATATCTTCAGGGTATTGATTTTTTTAAATGAATATTTAACAAGGAATATTGCAGAATGAATACTCGATCTGGCCGAATGGTACACATATAAGGATCAGAATAAATTCAGGATAAAATGTTTTTGGAAAAATGTTCTTTTAAATATATTTAATAAGGAATATTGTAGAATTACATTCCGGTACATTTATTATAAAAAAACTATTATTTATCCAATTTTAAATTGCATAGTACATAAGGTGTATTAAATGATGTTGCAATATCATTTATAGAAGTCTGTTCCATATGGTTTCATATATATTACCAGCTTCAGAAAATAAACGGTCACTATATAACGTTCGTAGGTGCTGAAAGACATTTTCTAGTAAAATTTGCGAACCCTGGAAATTTTTCTGTATTTTTTTCTACCAATTAAGTGGACACTCCATCCTATCTATTAGAAGTTATTTATCAAAATAGCAATTTACTACTAGTAATTTTAATTTATCCATTTAATTTCCTTCTGTGTTGCATTGTCATGCAAACTACTTTTTTATTTCTTTGAAGCAGTCCCAAAATGAAGAAGGTTTTTCATTTCTTATTATTGGAAATAAGGTATTTAAAATATTACAAATGTATATATAAGCATTAAGTTTTTTTAAATGTACAAATAATAAAAAATCAAATTTATTTAATCTTAAATTTTTTTCATTTAAAATTTGTAAAAATATTTCATTTACAATCAAAAGTGAAATGTTTTTAAAAATGTGGTATTCGGCGGTCGAATATTCGGTATTCGGCCCAAATCACTATTCGTTACATCTCTACTGAGTACGTATAAGGTTGACGGATTTCTGAACGAGTGTTTCAGACATGTGCATTTTTTCATTCAGTTCACTAACCCTTCTTAATATTTATTTGTACAGAATGTAATCCCATTAGGATCAGGTCTAAAGGTTTGGCGGACATAATAGTTAAGGATTGCAATCCGGCACCAATTTCAATCCGGTCGGATCCGGCCGGATTGGACACATCAAAACTATTTTGCCTTTTCAGTCCAAAATCAACCGTATAAAAGATGATAAAGTGAGTGTATTACAAAGTTTATAAAAAAAGCGTTAATTTCTTATGAAATCAACTTTTTTACACTGTTATAATTAATCAACATTTACGTATGAATCAACAACAAAAATTTAGTATAGTGTAACTAGTTAAATTGTAATTGTTATGTTAATTTAGTAATAATTAGATAATGACGGGCGGTTAAGTTCAGTCTCACTTACTAGATTTCACAAATGACATCAATGATAACTTGTAATGTAACTTATATTTTGTAATGTAACTTATATTATGTAAGTAACTTATGTTAAATCTAACTAAATCAAGCTTATCAACTGAGATCACAATAATTAGGTATTTTAGACACGCCAAGCAGTCTCATTCTCATAATTATGACAGTCATCATGAATCTGTTTAACCAATGGCACAATTATACAATAACGAGTTTAAAACTTCTTCGTATTTTTTAATATACTTACTTTAAATTATTATTTTAAGTAAAACAATTAACAAAAACTAACTTTGGTTTTGAAAAAATTATCGTAGGAAACAAGTAGTGTTAATTGTGTTATCTGTCAATCGACTTCTTACAGAGCTACAAATATAACCAGCGGCCTAGAAAGCCCTTTCTGCTTCTACACTTGTCGGTTTTATAGTCAACAAATACTCATGAATAGAAGACAAGTATTTTCCTCGAACTCCTTCACTTTCACATGCAATCATTTCCTTTTTTAATATTTTCTCATAATCTTTCTCTTTTTTTTGGTATTTATGCTCTAGATTTTCATATCTTGCTGGATTTGCATTTGTAATTCTTTCTGTAATGTCAAATCACTTTTCAATGACGATGAATCTCAGTTATTTTCTACTATAATATCTACGTTTTCTTTAAAGCTATCATCTTGAACAACTCTTTCTAAGATATTTTTCATTTCTAGTCTTACAACTTTTTTTTTCGGCATAGTAAATGTATCATCAGTTTGTCTTGTATCATCATTATCTTTATTTTTTATTCTGTAAGTATATTAATATTCCTGTTTTCATTTTGAATTGGTTTCAAAAGTGACATGTTTGTTTTAGAACTTTTAGACTAGTACCTGCAATGCAACACAAATAGCTACATACTTACAATTTAAAGCGTTATTTCGGTCACTATGTAAGAAGAAAGTCGTATTATAAAGAAAAATCAGAAATATGGATCGTTACTCAATTCATTTCTAAGTCTAATTATCTACTTAAATCATTCTCGTACTCGTAAATGCAACATAAACATAATTCATCAATCAATTGAACAATAAGAATGTCTATATGTGAAGCGGGTGAGTCAGCGTCGAACGACTCGTACACACCACGCATTTAAGTACCTACTCTTTCAACAACGTGAGTATTTTTTCAAGAAATCGGCTTCATGTATTTTTTTTTAATTTACCGGATCCGGTAGACATCTAATGATGCCGGATCCGCCGGATTACCGGATCCGGTTTTCGGGATTGCAATCCCTAATAATAGTGCTGTATTTGCATTATCCGTACAAAAAACAGAATCGCTATTAACATTTCCAGTCAGAGGCAGTGGCGAATCCGGGATTCGGGTCTGAGGGAGAGGGTGGGGGGCTGAGGTCATAAAAATTTTGTATCGTAGTGACCAATGTCAAATCTCATGGCTTATGTAAACCAAAACACTTTAACTTTACAGCCTTTCCTCACCTGACAATAAGAATCGTAAAGAACACTACAATACTTTTACTACAATAATTTAATAAAAAATGCAATGAAATAACTAGCCAAAAAATGTTCAACGCTACAAGTAGAATAACTAGGATAAGTAGAATAAGTAGGAAAATTTTCGAGCCAAAAAGCAATGTTGTCACGATTTTATTATTTTTTAAAACTGAAAATTAAGAACAAACATTTGTAGTGATTTTAAATAAAATCAAGAATTTTGGTTTAGCTCTGGTGAGGGGGGCTGCAGAGAACCCCCCCCCGATTCGCCACTGGTCAGAGGGGCCCAGGCAACTGTCTGTGGTGCCAGAGTGGGAGTGTAAAGAAAGAAATGGTTTAATAAACTCCAGAAATAAAGTCATATTTTTAAAATAAATTTCTTGAATAGATTTTGTTAGCTCCAGCAAGACCACTATAGAATCTTAAATATGTCTTAAGTTTAAAAATCCTCATTATATTATTAAAACATTTGCAGGTAAAGCATACATAGTTCTAGGTAAAAGTTTATTGAACATTTAGAACAGAGACATTATAGAATTTTTAAAAAATACGTAGATTGTTCTTGGGGGGGAGGGGGACCACATTGTTGCCTTGCCCGGTTGTTAAAGTTACCTCGAGCCGTTCCTATCTTCAGTATCATTATCATTTGTCGACTTAAAATTGGTAGACACTTGAATTAGTGCCTCAGAAATGTTTGCAAATCTAAGTAACAACAACACTTGCACTGAACATCGGCTATTGTCTTTATCAGTATCTTGCAGTAGTTATTACCATTGGATCTCAAATATGAGTAGATTTCGTAAATGTTTGCATAATCTAAGTCAGTTCGCTAGCTCAACTAGATAAGGTTATGTACTGATTGTTTCAAGATGCCAGGACGATTTTACTTCGGAAAGGGGTGACAGGCAATTAGTAAGATGCGCACATTTCTGGAGTTATGCCATGCTAAGTAGAATGTAAACATCTGTCCCTCTATTTTTGACTTCACTCCTATTTTGGTGAAATCAACTACGCATGCTCAAAAGCGCGGAGGGTTTCGGAATCCGAGAATCATCTATACTTGCTCTAGGCAGAATATAATTCGCGTTATTACCGCCAATATCGTTATCTATTTATTGTCTTGCAATAGTTCATTAGCGACGCCTCGGTAGCGCAGTAGGCAGCGCCTCAGTCTCATAATCACTGTCTTGAGTAATCTGAAAGTCGTGAGTAGTTTATTAGCGATATACAGTATTGACGATTTGGTGGCTAAGGTGGGGGGTGGACTTTACTTTACTTGGAAAACTTTATAGACCCTATACCCTGGAGTATAAGGGGTACAAAATTTAAAAATTTAGTTAAAAAATTATCTAGCATTTGATGTTTTTTTATATTTTTTTTTAATTAGATTCCTATTTTTAGGCATCTAAAGTGAAATGATGGTGGACCCCCCCCCCCCCACACACACGAGTCGCCGCCATTGGCGATATATCGCAAAACCAGCGGGAGTGTTCTCCCCTAAACTTTCTTGTATACTTCCCCCAAAAGGTGCCGTTTCTCCTTCCGCCGCTAAAAAAATGGCTAAAAAAATTCGAACCTACTGTTATCCAGAATCCAATGACTATCAGAAGGTTTCTCATTATAGTGATTGAAAAATATCTAGGTAAAGAATCAAATTCAAAGAGATCCGTACCGATTAAAACGCATCTATCGCATACTGCTAGGTTTCACTCTTGCCGTCTCAAGGAGAAACTGACGTAATTCGCTCCTTTCGCGAGCACAGACGATTGCCTCCGTACGCATGCGCGTGGAGATAGCTGATTGGTTTCAATGGTAAATTATACAGACCGACAGACAGTCAACCCTTTGTCGGATTTGACCCAAAATTTTATACGGACCTGCATTCATGACGATAAAACTGTGTACCAAATTTTATCCATCTAGCTATTCAAGTTTTTGAGTTATAGTCTTCGCATGACTTCGGACATACAGACAGACAGACTTCCCGTTGACGGATTTTTTCCAAAATTCGATAGAAACCTACAAATTATGTTTAAAGACCACATACCAAATTTCATCCCCGTAGGTCTAATAGTTTTTGAGTTATCGTGTTCACAGACACACAGACATGCATAATTCCAAAATTGTGTTTTTCGGACTCAGGGAGGTCTAAAACGTGGAGATTCGTCAAAATCTCGAGTTCGAATTTTTTGACGATTACAATACTTTCTCTTTGTATACTTCGTATACGAGAAAGTAATAAGCTTTGTGGTAGTAACTTCATCAACGATGAAGATAGTTATTGGTGCAGAATATGTATAAGATCGTTACCTACTGCCGTGTAGTAGTTATTAACGCTACATCGCCAGAATATGCTCCATGGCAGTGACTGATTTATGCGTGCTGTAAATCTGGCCGCTCGACGCGTGGCGCAGAAACAAGTATGCCAGTAATGTTTTGAGGCCACTCAGTTGGAAGGGTTTCTACACCAATTTAAAGATCATTACAGGAATAATGCCATGTGGCGAAAATGACGCACTCGCGACGAGAAATCATTTCCCTGAATGATTAGCATCGTTCTCGACTCACGTTTCGAAGGCTTGCCTTGACTGAACGAATCGGCGTACGGGTACTGTTTGTTTTGAACGGATATCAGCTTTTTTTTTTAACGAGAACAAAACCCATTGAACTGATAAAAGGGGTTTTATCAGGCGAAATCACTTACAAATATTAATCGGGGCTGAGCATACTCCTATTGCGAGTATATCAGATGACCTAGGACTGAATGTGTGGAAGATGTGATGTGGTGATTTTTGAGTTGCAGATGGGTGTGCTGTTCCCATTCACTCACCCCAGCAACCAATTATCTAAAGGCTTAAAATGATAAGAAATATGTACGTTGCATTAAAGTGACCAGATTTTATGAACTTTTTTCGGGACGATAGTTGGAAAATGGATGGAAGTGGCAGAGAGTATTATACAGAATTCAGAAAATAAATAAATAAAAAATTTAAAAAACCAATAAAATTGTTAATTATTAAAAGAATCACCTATAAATGTCAATGGGACTTAGTATACATCTGTTTTGAGTATATTAGATGACCTAGGAGTGAATGTGTGAAAGATGTTTTGTGGTTTTTTTTATTGTTGTTGTTGAGTTACAGATGGGTGTGCTATTCCCATCCGCTTATCCTTCCCCCCCCCCGGTGGGAGACCAGTTAGCTAAAGGTTTAAAATGATATATGAAAGATATAAAGAAATATGCTTTGTATTAAAGTGACCAGATTTTCTGAACTTCTGTCCGGCTTGTAGGAAAGAGGGGTGGAGGTGGTAGACAGTATTATACAAAATTCAGGAAAATACGAAACATTAAAGAATAATGGGAATAGCAGGAAGAGAGAAGGAAGCATATCCCTGAAAGTTATTTTGTAATGTATGTAGAACAAATAGTGCAAAATCGGTTATTGACATCCCTTCATTTTTATTTAGTTTAGTTTTAATTGTCTAACTAACTAAGGTTGGGTTGATGAAAACTGAACATTGACATGAAAGCTTATTTTATTAAATTAAAGTTTAGAGGGTCAATAACTGTCTTGTTTACCCTATTCCTCAGTTCTTACAAAATAAGGTTCTGCTACCAAGTATCAGAACCAGTTGCGAATCCAGGATTTGGGTGTGGGAGGGGCTAAGGTCATAAAAATTTTGTATCGTCGTAACGAATGTCAAACCTCATGGCTTATGCAAACCAAAACACATAAAGGACGCTACAATACTTTCGATAATTTAATAAAAAAATACAATGAAATAAATAGCCAAAAAAATGTTTCCGACCGTGTCAACTTTACAAGTACAAATGGAATGACTAGAAAAGTAGGAAAATTTTCGAGCCTGTCAAGCCAGAAAGCAGTGTTGTCATGTTTTTATTATTTTTTTAAAGAAAGGGAAATTAAGAACAAACAGTTGTAGTGATTTTAAATAAAATCAAGAATTCTGGTTTAGTTCTGGGAGGGGCTGCAGCCCCATAGTCCTCCCCCCCTGGATTCGCCACTGATCAGAATGAAGTTTGTTGGTCCCTTAACTTTCTTTACCTTGGTCTTTCCGTGATAACTATTAGCCTTGACACCCTTTTCCAGTTTCCGTTCCGAATTGAATTTTAAGGGTGTCGTAATAATCCATGCAAAATCCATTTATGTCATTGCTCCTGTACTGGGAATGCCCACAACCTCTGCGCGCCGGAAAAATCTCTTAATCTCGAGCGGAAGTTTTTCACATTATTGAACTATATTGGACTTCCGGTCTATCTCCTCGCCGCTTGTTATTCTGAGCGAGGAAACGGAAACGGCTTCTGCGTCTCGTGCTTTAGGACACAAGTTCTGTTTACGCGATGGGTATCTCTTCAGCTTCTTCGGTTTCTCCTCCATCATTCATCTTGGTCTTTTCTACACGAAATGAGATTAAAATCGTGTTTAAACAAAATGA
>BGPR01027689.1:0-20524 GCA_013235015.1 Araneus ventricosus
TTGGACAATAGACTAAGGATGTCTTAGAAATGTTGCAATCTTGCAAGAACTAAATAGCATACTCTTCTCCTCTCCCCTTTTAAGTATTTGAATTAGGGACTTAATAAAAGACTACTTCTTACTAAGCATAAAAAAGAAAAGAAACCAGTAACTAGGTGACAAGTCACTGAAATTTTCTGAAGTAACTTTTTCTAACCTGGACTCAAAAATGTGTTTTTGAACTATAATTTACACATCAACCATTCTATGCGCTTGTTATTTACAGTAAATAAAGTTTAATATTTATTTAAAAGCATTTTTATACATTTTATTATGATCTACATAAGGAAATTGTTAACTTGCTTTATGCAGAAAATAGTGGAAATGTTCATTTTAGTAAAAAAATTAAGAAAATTCTTTTTCCCCCCTTTTTAAATTCTTTTGTTGACACTGATCAATTCACACATTTTTTTGAACAGAAATCTTTCAGGTCAACTTTTTTTCTGAAAAGTAAACTTATTTACTTACTCATTTATTGTTTTTGTTTGTATTGCTACAAGCAAATTTTACGAGAGAAAATAATTTAGCTTCCATAAAATTGTCGATTACTGTTTTTCTCAACTTTTGATTATTTGTACATTTTACGGAAATATGGTGACCATTAATTACTGTTAAAATCAACTGCTGAAAAACATAAGTTAAAAGCTGCAAACAAGACTTCTAAATAAGATTTTGAAATAAAGATAAATTCTCGACATATTTAAATTCAATTAAAAAAACAATTATTGTTTCAATGATTGTAAAATTAGAAACCGCTTGAGATGCATCTGATTTTTAAAAAACTTTGCTGGTGTTGTGCGAGTTCTAATTTTTTGCTGAAAGTGCTATATTGAATTTAGTATATACTAATTATGAAATTAATCAGAAGATATTAAATGTGGCTTGCCAACTGATAATTTGATATGCTGTCAGATATGCACAACAGAACGGAGTTCCGTTACGGAGTACCGCGAGGACGCGAAGCGTCCGATGCACATCCACATCTAGCTAATGAATGGGCTTCTAATTAAATTAAAAAAATTCAAATAAGAGATTTAAAATTAGATGAATTATAACAGGGGGAGATAATTTAAGCAGGGGGACAAGTTGCGTAAGAAATTTTAGCGGAAAACACTGCGAAACGCTAGTGTGGTGTGGAATTTTGGTATAAGGGTATTTTCCGCGTCCGGATCCGTATTTTCATTAAGGTTACAGTGCTGCAACTAGGAGAGACTAAAATAGAAGGCAAATAAGATCTAAAAAGATGGAGAAAAACGAAATTTAGCAGGAAAATGGCGATGGGATTAAGTTATGAGTTCTCGGAAATAAGCGCGGGTTTGCACAACGTAGCGGTTGAATGAGTCCGTAACAAAAATTTTTGAGGGTTTTAAGGGTCCAGATTTGCAACGACTGTGCTTGCAGCCCGACGTCTTTTAATTATCGGGAAATTTTCATATGTGCAGTCCAGTATCGCCCTGGGTCTCTTACGAGAACTCGGAACAGATATGCACAATAGTATCTCTTAGTCTCAGTAAGACTTTTCGCTCTATATGAATAAAATGATGAACATTTGAGCTATAGATAGTACAAATTTTTCTCACCAGGAATGCGTTTTTTGTTTTAATTGTGTTTTAACTGCAAAACAGAAGATATATTTTTTAAGACTCCATAATTGCACGGAGATTCTCTTGGTGGTATCTTTACTTGATTACCTTCTCAGAAGTGAAAATTCGCAGGAAAAGGGGGAAAGAGAGGTCACGGTCTTTAACCTTTTATACTGTCGCACGGCATTTTAAAATTAGAGATTTATTTTTGAATATTAAACTATCAATATATTTCGTTGCAAAAATAATAAATTTTAATAATGAAACTTTAAACCTTTTCAACAACGGTATTTACAGTTTTGCTAGCCACAAACGCCACATTTAACTGTGCCTCACATATATACAAACGAGCTTAATTTGTCACAAAGTTAGTATAATACATGGCTTACCTCGTTCTACAAGACAAGTAAGAACCAAAACAATTACCTTCTTTTCTTCATATTTAAAAATAAGCTTGTAATTTATAGATATTATTTTTCAAAATATATTTTTTTCTAATTAATCGAATTACTTGATTCTTTAATGTGCTCTAAGTGCGTTTCTTTTCATGAAATATTTGAAAAATAAAATTAATTCATTTCAATAACAATACAATGTTAATTAAGGTGTTGGGAGCGTGCACACATTGCGTACTTGAATAAACCTGAATAGCCTACCGATATTCGAAAAAGAAGGTTACGACTCTTTTTGTTTATAATTCATTCTTTTCTTTACTTTTCCAACATAAACACCGCATTTTTCTCGCATTGATATCTATAGAAACTTGTCTTGAGGGTAATTCTCTCATTTTCTTGGTGAACACTCATTTAGAGTTGTGCAAAAATAAGATGACGTAGAATTTGAGATATTGATGATAAAAGAAGGCTATTTCAGAAAGCATTGCTTGTGTGTTCACAATTCTCCTAGGAGCTCCCGAGATAAATGATTCCTTTTCTTTGTAAAATGTCTGAAGTTAAAGAATTTTCAGAGTGATAAAAGCAACCACCTTTTCCCCTACAAATTTTTTCATAGTTTTTAGTTTATTTGTCCGCTCTATAAGTGTGTCTCTACTGATAAGATCTACTTACCAGAATTATCTGTCAATTGCATAAATGAATAATAACTGGTAAAAGTTTATGTTTTCGCTTTCTTTCTGAAATAAGCCAAATTTTACAGCACAGACCGTGCGAGAACCTACGGAAATTTTAATGACTGGGTAAAAAATAATTCTTTGAAAGCATTTAGGTAAACTAATCGAGATTCCTCCTAAACTAATAGAGTAGAATTCTTCTCAGTAGCCCGAAAAGCATTTCACTCGCAAGACTTTGTCCAGTACCGGTAGTTCTAACCGCAAATGACCATCAATGGCTGCCCCTTCATTTTTCACAAATGAGCGCGCAGCGGGCGTCCCCATTGCGGTGAAGGAAAGGACGATTCCATTCTGTTTCTGTGAACGAAAAATTACCCCGGGCTTTGAGGCAACCAAATTCTCTCTCGAGCCGGGCTCAGAGAGTTAAAGATACATGAACAATTTTATTTCATTAAAGCAGATTAATTTGTTATTTAAAATAAAGTGATTTAAATCGGTGATTTTTTTTAAAAAAATCAGTTGATTTAAATCAGTGATTTTAATCAACTGTTTTAAATCGTCGCAACCCTGTCACGAATAGAGTTTTTTTTGGATGGGGCCTCAAAATAATTTTGCTCCTTGGGCATCATATTCTCAAAATCCGCTACTGGATTCAGCGCCAATAAACTCCAACCGACCAACCTTATATTCAAAGTGAAAATAAAATATTTATTTAAATTCTTCAATGAAACTTTTAAAATTATTGTAGCTATTAAAGAAATTATTTTAACAAAGATATAAAAACCTGTCGGCAAAAAACGTGATAAATGATAAAGGGAAATATAAATGCAAGTTACCAAACGCGTTAAATTAACTTAAATACTTTGAATGTAATATTGTGATGCTAAATAGAGAACAGAATAAAAAGATTATTTTACAACAATGTCTTCGAGTACATGGACGTTGAGTATATTTCCTTGAAACATGTAAATATGAAAAATGCCGTTAAGATAATTCTGCAATGAGCTAAGATACTTATATAACTTATATTTAAACCAAAATTTATTAATGTTGAAATTAGTATCTAACTCAAATTATAACGTGCTAATATAACTGAATGTAATACTGATACAAAATACTTTGTGAAATTAGCAGGTAATGCAATATTATATAATCAGACTTCTAATGAATGACAAACTAATAAAACTATTATCATAATTGCATATACAAGACAATGAAGTTGCACACTTTGACTCAAATATCAAGTAATATAAAAATATGGTACATGAACAAACTATTACTGCACTGATTATTTTAGATGATACACAAAGAATTATTGTATGACAGTCATTTTGAGTTACTTGATCCATTATTTCATTTTCTTAAAACATATAAGTAAAACAGATTTCCGATATTAACAAGGATATTCAAACACAATGTATCTAATAAATTATTTCATGAATAAGTTAAAAAATTATGAGCACACACAAAAAATTATGCGTTTTTTCAAAATTTTAAAGAAAAAGAGTTCCGAATTTTTAAAAATTTTCAACTGTGTGGTATTTTTCGAAGCATGGTGTAACGCATAAGGTTACGTTACACTGCGCGCATTGGTACCTCGATTCCTTTCTTACCCGCTGACCTTTTTCGTTAAACTTCTGACTGCAAACAATGCATATTTTTGTCGGGGCTTTCTTTTTCTGTGTTGGTTGAATGTGAGATAGAAAGTGACGTCCGTTGAGGCGGTCAGAAGATGTAGTATTTTGTGAAGAATGTTTCGATTCCCCATATATTTTGGCCAATTCTTCAACAAGCTGAAGGCGGAAGTCCAAATGGGACATGGTGGCCCCATTCTTTTTGTAGAGGACAAAGGAATTCCACACTGACTGATTTAAAATTTGTCGAAATATTTTTAAGTAATACTTCTTTTGATGATTTCTTACAGTAGGGTAGTATGACAAACACTGATCAGCCTTATCCACGCCTCCCATAGTAAGGTTGTAGTCAATTATAGCTTGAGGTTTTTTGGAAACTATTCTTTCCGATTTTCCGTGAGTTTTTTTCTTTTTCTTGTCCTGTTCGACAATTACTGTATTATGCACAGTACTTAAAATACAGATGGGTTTTTTGTCCATGTATTTCATTATCCAAATCTTCCCCTTCTAAAATCCAACGATTTCTCCTTTTTTGAGAATCCCTTTTTTTATTTCTTCGGGAACACCAATTCTGTTAGGTTAGTACTATCTACTGCCTGTCTAAACAGCTGATATTTCGTTCCTCTTCAAACCGCATTTATTTACGCTCAAGTGTCGCCCCACGGCCATTCACTCACCCCTACACAGGTTTCAAAATACCTTGCTTCAAAGATAAACTTGCTGCTGTCCCGCTATCCCAACCCATTTTCTTCCCCCTTATTGAGAAGCCCTCAGAGCCCACAGTAGTATAAATCACTGTCATGTCTCTCCTTTGACATCGGAGTATTCTCTAACCGCAAAAGGGGGGAAGGGATGTCCATTGTTAAAAACTGCTGCCGTTTGCTAGTACAACTAAGTTTTACGAAGGTGGCATTTCTCAAACGTTTCAAAAATTCCATTGCGCCGCTGGGAGGGTTAAAATGAGTCCTTTGAATGAGCCGTTTGTGGAACATCTTGCATGAAGGTAAACAATACAGTATTGTTGCAAAAGGATAGTCAAAACTTGAAGGAGCGGTTAATTAAACTGTGCATATTTCGTAATACTTTGCCTTTTCTCAGATGAAAATTTCTTAGAATTTCGAACGTGTAAATAATTGGATTGAACTCGCATTTTACTGTGAAGATTGATCACGAAATAATTTAAGCGACCGACCAAAAATTATTCCTTTTCCCAAATTTAAACTCATCCCTTTTCAAAGAAAGCTGATAACGAGATGAAACTTTCATCAATGGTTAAGATTGATGGGCAAAATATTTAAATGAATTTTCGTAAACGTCGCTTCTTAAAAAATCCCAAACTTTACAGCATGGTTTTTGCTTATAATTTGCAGAGTTTTAAACCTCATTCTATGACACTTACAGAACACATGACAATATATTAGTGATGCATTGTAGTAAAATTTGAAGTAAATACTTTGATTATTAAAGGAAATATGGGTACTCAAGTAAATGATTTTTACTGCACATGTGTGAAATGTAGCGTTATTTTACTTTCATGACTTTGTTGTGTTAGTAGATCATTATTATTAACATTTACTTAAAAATAAACAATCAAATTTCACAAGTTAAAAGTTAATGTTTTATCTTAAACATATCGTTAAATCGTATAGTGGCTAGTAACTGAAATATACCAGAATGATACTTCCTTACAAATTTGCTAATCAAGGCATATAACATCATAACAATAACACAGATTCATTCCAGACACTCTTAAAACACCAATTGAGAAGCTAGAAAAAGTCATAAATTATCCAGGACACAAAATAAGGTATACTAAGCATTTTATTACACTTCTTGATTATAACAAATTACACAATTATACTTCTTGACTATAATTAATTATTACAAGCTTAATATCATTAACCCTCTGAGCGCCCAATTATTTTGCACTTCTAGTTATCAGGTTAGAAAACTTAGCTTTAAAGTAAATGAATCGATCTTTTTTGCATTTAATTATATCTCTGAAATCTTAAAAACACTTTATCCATGATTGTTTAAGAAAATGTACATATAAATACGAGCTATCCGCTTTTGAACTGAACATAAAGAACGTAAAAAGAAGTTTGCGCCGCTCAGAGGGTTAATCTTGGCATATAATTGCATATATCTTAATAAAACACAAGCGCATGGCCATCTAGTTCTGAGTTAAATTTACCAGACAAGAATTTTTTTACGTTAACATGATTATCATAAGGAAGTTCCTCATCCTAGGTGATCACCTAAATATTTAAAACTAGTTTCAAAACCTTCATCTTAAAGTTTTCAATTAAAACCATTTACAATCTAAATCTTTTCTAATTTTTACACTATCAAGCTCGTCGCCAATGAGCAATACAGAAATATAACATATTTAAACAAATGCATATGTCTCGATCCTAGCTTTAGCATTTACTCCATTTAGGATGGGTTTTTAATTTTGTGAAAACATCTCATAATAAAAGTTCAATGCACTCTAAATAAACCCCCCAACCAAAGTCTGAATCGCTGCCTAAAATTCTATATAACCAAGAATTGTTTTAACAAGTTGACCATATGGGAGACAAAAGGAAAAGTTTATAATATAATGACTTATCTGGATGTACCGCCACTGGAAGCGTCCCCCTGGGACATGTAAACAGATGTGGATTCGCCAACTTGTGATGATTCATCGACAAGGATTTCAGATCGCTGTACGGGTTCCAGAATGTTGTCACACTTGAAGTCGCTACTGCTAAACACAGCCCTGGAACGTCTCTACTTTCTGCTAACACCTAGGACTGGAACATGTGATACAGAAGCCATCCAACACTTTTCCTCCACTTGAGATCTACTTGACTTTCCTAAACAGCTTCGGGCACATCAAACATAATCGTGAATGTCTCTATTAATTCCGTAATCAGGCACACCGTCATGAGGTCTCCGTCGAATTTTCTCGCGTCATCGGCAAGCTATTCCAATCGTTTCCCGCAAGGGTTCCTCGTTGCTAAATCACTCAATCTTCGTCCGTCTCCCTCTTCTCTTCTTTTCCATTTTTTAAAAATTTTTTCGCCTTATATTTTCAAGTTCTCTTTCCAGCCAAGATGTCCACGCCTTCAAAAACATCCCTCATTGGATAGCTCAGACAAATGCACGCCCATACTTATCTCGCTATTGGTCCGTCACCTCCACTTTTTATCCTCCCATTTGGTCAAGCTAACCCCTAGGTAATTATCTGTATGTTACCAGAGGAATAAAGAAACGTAAAATTAATGACACTGCAGCAATTCCAGCTGGGTCAAGTCGTCACCACCCGCAGGGTAGCATAACACTGATTACAAAAGTCTATCCATCTGTTGTCCCAACACGAAGAAAGGTCCATTTGTGCGGAACCGAAGTATGTGTCTACCTCTTTAAAGGAGGTACTCCAACACAACCCCACTAGAAGCGTCCGTTTTTAAGGAATACAAAGCTTTCTCTTTCTTCTCATGCTACAAAGGAAGTCATTACACCTCTGCAGCTGTTGCAGCCTTTCACATAGAAAAAATACCCCACATAGAAATTTCACTCATATGAATGGAGATGGGGGGGAATGTGCAATAAAAGTGTTTTATTACTCAGTTCAGCAAACCACAAGAATTTAGCTAATTTAAACAACAGATTTTTCTTTTGCTAAGAAAAATCACAACAACTTAAGAGCCAGATATATAGGGCAACTTATACAAAAATTCCAATTCAATGCCATTAGTATTTAGAAAGATATGGGCATTGCAACTCTGTGAATGTCGGTACACTCTAAGAGAAGCGAAATGATGAGGGTTGTTGCACAAACTAATGTTTTTTAAATGTGAATCTTAGAATAGTATACGCCGAACTGTAATTTAAAATACATATTTACCTTATAAGTATACATGAGTATTCAGGATATTCAACTTTCTTAAAATTCAGTGTTACTGCTCCGAGATTCAAGTTTAAAAATTATCAGTTTGTGCAAGAACCCTCTCCATTTAACTTCTCATAGATTGTAGCGAAATTCATCAATTTCAATGCAGATATCTTTCTGAATACTAATGGTATTGAACAGGAATTTTTATATAAGTTGCCGAATATATCTGCCTTTAAAGTCATGAAAGTAAAATAACGCTACATTTTGCACGTGCGCAGTAAAAATTCATTTGCGAAAAATACTCACATTTCCTTTAAGATTCAAAGTATTTGCTTCAAATTTAATCAGAATGCTTCTCTAACAAATTATTACTAATTCTGAAAATTTCATACAATTTGGTTTTAAATTCTGCAAGTTATAAGAAAAAACATGCGGAAATTTTTGGGAATTTTTAAAAACTTTTATATCTTTCTGAATATCTGTGCTATTTACGAAAATGCACGTAAATATTATGGACACCATTGATGAAAGTTTCATCTCGGTATATGATTTCTTTGAAACTGGATGGGTCGAAATGATTTTTTTTGTCTTCTTCACTTTCTAGTAGATCCTCTAAATGCTCTCAGGATCGAATCTTTACCGTAGAATGTGAGTTCAAGCCAAATCTTTACATGTTCGAAATTCTAAGAAAATCCATGCAGATTTTCGGGAGATATTCGAATAAATATGCAAATTTCAAAGTGTGCACATCATAATCGCAAAAGGATATTTTTGAAAAACATCTCACAGGAACAGTAATTAATCCAATTGCACATTAATTGGACTCTGCAACCATATTAAGAGTGGTATATGCTACGATATAACAATGGTAATAAAAAGTCTACCATGGAAATAAAAATGTCCAAAGAAAACAATACCTTCTTACATTAAATTTCACTTTGGCAAATGCATGTGAATAAAGGATTTGATAAAGAGTAGAATGCTTTGAATTTAATTTTATAAGAATGGAAAGTATTGTTATAGAAATTACGTTAAAAATTAATTTTAGACGTTAATTGCAATGAGAGAATAATCTGTACCGCAATGGAATTAGTATCATTAAAAAGACAATTTTCTGCTCTTTGAGGAGGTGTAAAAATAATTGTCGTGCAATAAATATTCCAGAAGTTTTTAGCGAAAAAGTTTAAACATTAGGCTTAACAACAGCTAATTTTCGTTATTTAATTGAATATCTTAAGAACTATTTAATTCTAAAAGTTGAAAATAGCCCAGTTGACCTAGAACTGTATACCAGAATGTCGTGTGCAAATTTCATGGCACTACCGTTCACCATTTAGGAGGAGATGTTGCGACAAATACATGTATTTTCTGTTTTGTATTACAGATTGAGGTAATTCAGCAAATCATGATGTTTCAGAAATTTAGTTAAATACAGCAGTAGCATATTTATATATCTCTACTAATAAGAAATATAAATGTGTGTTCGTTTGAACTCTCCAGGAAGACAGATGGACATAGGACAATGAAATTTTGCTCAAACATCTATAGAGGTGGGGGTGGGGGGAGAATGTGCACTTCGGAGCAATTCTTTTGTGTCTTTATTAATTAAATATTAAGTGAATCTGGGGTTTTTCCTTGATAACTTCGGAAAATATTAAACACCAAAAAAGAATTCTGTATTAAAATCTAAAAAAAAAATTTGTTTTCTATGATACCAATTAAGTTGCCGTATATTTTTTTCTAATTTTAAGATCGTTTTCCCCAGTTCAATATTTTAAATGCATAATATTGAAGAATATTATCATACTAATCGTTTCCAAATACATATCATAAAATTACGGCCATCGACTTAACGGATTGCGCTTAAATCTCAAGAATGGAAAAAATCCCATGGTCTTTCTCCTTGATCTTTCAAGAGATAACTTCAACGCTAATTTTCGTTTACCAGCTCGGATATAAAATTCCGGACTATAAATAAATAAGAGATCGTCGATCAGAGATTGGTGAAGTTCAAGTTTAAAAATTTTATATAAGAAAAGGTTTTTTAAAAAATAGTGGTAACTGTTTAATAAATACGTCTATGCATATCAAAAATCTCTCTTGGGAAAATGAAAACAGATGTGAATGATTCTAAGGCAAATCGGTTCAAGTAATACTTACTAAATCATTTCGTAAGAAAATTGTCTGTCCTTCAAATCAGCCTCATCCCAAATTTAAGTCTAGAATAATTGCGCTCTATTCAAATGAAGGAATGTTCATTTATTTTATGCTATGTAGTTTCCTTCTATTACAGAAGATCATTGTGTAACAAGAGAGTTTAGGAAAATAAATTGCACGAATATGACAAAAATAAGATGACCAACTTTTTTTCAATCAATAGGAGGACACAACTGAATTCAAAAATTATTTCTGTAAATAAAAGAAACATTTTGTTCATTGCAACAGTAATGTAGCATGCACAATAATATGATAAATGCATATTAAAACATTTTTAATATTTAAAATTGTGATTATACTTATATGCCTAATAATTATTATTTTAATGACTAATTTTCCTTTGCATAGTTTTTAATTAATAAAAAGCATTAAATCATTAGCAATGAAATTTTCAGTGAAACCTCCCTTATTTCACAGTCATTTGTCAGAAAATTCAAAGAAAATATATTCAGAAGTTTTGAATTTTTTAGCGTAAAAACAATTTATAATATTTCTCTTTTATGTATATTGATATATTTTTTACATTACATAACATAAATTTGTTTATTGAAAAAGACAAGGCATTTTCAAGAAAACCAAAACCTATCGATGGCGCAATTCTGTTCATATATGAAATATTTAAAGAAATTGATAACAATAAAAGACTTTGTGCCAAAGTGTGTCAAAGAATAGAAATAACACGTCAGTGGGTTAAATTTTATATTTTTGTATGTTTTTTTTAAATTTTGTTCTTTTCTGCCATTGGCAACTGAGTAGATTTGTCCCACTTTCAGAACAGGTTGTTTTATATTCTAAATTCTGTTATATTCCTGCATTGATAATTGGAAGAGCGGGGGAGGGGAAGGGAATTTTTAGAAGTGTTCAAACTCGGTAATTTTGTCACACTTTAATATTTAACTCAATCTGTTACATATTCGTAAAGATGGAATTTTGTGATCAATTTTTTACATGCATCCTGGTGTGCAAGAGTTTTGAAATTCCGTACACTTATGCATTTCAGTGACAATACGGGCTATTTTCATATTTTCAGAACTTAATTATCAGTTAATCGATTGATTTAATTAAATTTTCATTCCCTTCCAGGGCACCACCTGGTAACGCCTGGTTCTAAGATCCCATAATACTTATAAAAATAAATTGTGAATCAAAGACTCAAAAGCAGAAAATAATTAAAATTAAAAAATATCTTTAGTATACTTAATGACACTGCATGTTTAAATTTTTTTTAGTTTTCGTCCACTTCTAACTGTGAATAAATTTTAATGTTTCTTAAGCGTCTAAATCTTCCACTTCTAGCGTTAAACGCCTAATTGTAATATTTGAATTCATTCCTTTATTTCTTAAAGGAAAGGTACATCTAAGCATTCAGCTCAAGTGAAGAACTGGAAAAATACAATGATGCGTTATTCAATAGCTAGAAATGGGCACACATCTCTTGACTGAAAGGCATTTCTTATTCATATGAGTATAGACTTCCTTTAAATCATATTTACTCATAAAGTTCTGATGCAGGGTGTCCCACATAGGACTGCCTCTTTCAGTGCAGTCTCAACAAATTTGAACACCCTGGGCTAGAGTAATTCTGGGTTAATAATGGTATAACGGTAATGTAATAATGGCTATAATGGGGCGCCCCATCAGAACCGTAACTAGGAATTTGGGGCGACTGTGGCCCAGCAAAAATAGCTACCTAATAAAATTATTGAGTAACAAACGATGGCACTAAATATCAGCATGCAGCTACCTACTTTATCATTGATAATGTATCTTCTATTATACACATATCTTTGGGTTCTTTGACTGATTGTCTTTTTAAGAATGCTTTCTGAACTGATGTGCATGTTTATGTAGCATTACAAAATCGATGTCTGTCTAGTTAAAAGTTCTGATAATATTTTTACTTTTAACTCATTTAAAATTATATTTATTATAACCCTAATATCATAAGATGCTATACAATATCCCTACGATATTTTTTCGACATTGTACAGCATTCAGAATATCGTAACCGCACCATAGCTTGTGCTAATATAGAAACATTTGATTCAAAACTAAAATAAAATCAGTACCCATAAGCAGCAGAAAATTTTTAGGCGCCCCTGGGCTACAGCCCAATTTGCTCATTGGATAAGACGATCCTGCCCCCGTTTTAATGTCAAATACCTCGACAACAGATATCGATAGAAGTATAAAACAAGTGTCATCTTTATATTAAAAGGATTAAAAATCTTATACCGAAGTTTCCAAATTAGTTACAAATGTTGTTAAGAGATAGCGCTGTAATCTGTTAGTGCAGGACGGAGTCCGAGATAAAAGCTATAAACTATTCACTCGTTTCATTCTTCTATCGATCTCTGTTGCTGAGAAATTTAATTTTAAAATTAACCCTTTTAATGAGTCGTTTGTGGAACACCTTGCATGAAGGTAAACATATAGTATTGTTACAAAAGGATGGTCAAAACGTGAAGGGGCGGTTCAACAAACTAAGCATGTTTACTAATAGTTTGCAGAGTCTCAGATGAAAACTTCAGGCCATATATAGATTCTGCGTCATAATCCATGCAAAAACACAAGAACAATGAAATATCATTTATTTTGCTATACTGTTCTGTGGGGCGAATACCTTAATGCACGTCTAACATGGACGATGGAAGGATAGACGAAGGCTCAAACAGCATGTTTTTCTCACGCGTCCGCAGCGCCGCGGTAATTCTGGCGATGAAGTCCTCTGCTGATTCCACAGAAGTTTCACACACAAGACTCTTAAGGTAACTCCGTAAAAAGAATAATTAATTGAAATTTATCATTTTTATGTTTTCTCTCTCCCAATCCAACTCAACATTATGCACCCTCAAAAGAGAAAACTACTCACATTCGAAATCGCATTCTGCACTTGCCAATTTTATCTTGTAATTTAACATCCCAAGAAAGTAGAAAAAGATTATGACGATAAGATATTTCAGGATAAAAATGTTCACATCTCATCGATGTAATTATGTGCTTATTACCGACTTTTATTTTTTTTAAATTTATCCTTTACAAAATTCAAAATTATATTAGTAATGTTATCGACACAATCGAACCATGTCAAACTTCACGATGAAAAGAATCGTAACTTGTTCGTAAGAAAATAATCGTAAGTTCAGTAGCTTGTTAAAATGTATAATATAATTTTTATATCAAAAATATGGATGCCAAAACAAATTTTTAAAAATTTGAGGTGCTGATAGAAGTACTCTAAGAAATTCCAATCACATTTTACCTATTTTTATGACAAACAAGTATTTAAATCACATTCACACAAGTATTTTCCTCTTTTAATAAAGGTTTAGAAATTATCTTTCTTGTACTATTTAATGTGATTTCATTTCTTTACAGTTTTGTTCTCAGCACGTCAAGCCTTTACGCTTTTGTTTAAATATTTTTGATAAAATAATTATTTCCTGCATGTTAGTTCACTAATAAAAGCCTATTTTAAAATTTTTTTATGATTATTGTATTTTATTTTTAGTCGTTAATATATTTCACAATTCATTGCATAAAAATTGTTATTATAAATATTAAGCTCAAATTGATTCCCAGTTGGCGTCTCTGCTTTGAAATCAACATTTAAACAAAATTGATCAATTGATAATTACTATCTGAAAATATTATTATCATCTGGAACAGGAACACATAACCTGTACAACATTTCAGAGATATAAATCATCAGAATGCGAGGGTTGAAGTCGATTACAAAATCCATTCTTTGAATGAACGAATATATGATCTTCTGGAACAGAAACTCATAACTTATACAAAATTTCGAGATCTAGAAAATCAGAAAGTGAGTAAAAATCCATTAAAAAATCCATTCTTTGAATGAACGAAACAAATCAAGTTAAATAAAAGAGGATAAGAAAAAAAAGATACTTCATAATCTTTCATAAAATTTCAGAATATTCATTAATGATGAATTACAAGGTGTCTGCTATTGTGAATAGCGAGTGTAGCTTATCTTACCTGTAAATATAACGTGTGTTTTTTAATGTTCCAAATCCCGTATAACCAAGTCACAAGGGATCTAAGAAACGACGAGGAGATTCCATTTTTTGACTTTTCATTTTTCAGCGCCATCCGTTAAAGCAAATGACGTATTTTTATGGTATGTATTTGGAAACGGTAAGGACCAAAATATTCTTTTGGATTAAAAGTAACATTTTATATATTGAAGTGGGGAAAACGATGTTAAAATTAGAGAAAAAACTGCACGGCAACTAAATTGGCAACATAGAAAAGATTATTTTTTATTTGGTGCACGAGTAATTTTAATGATATAATATTTTCCGAAGTCATCAAGGAAAAACGCCAAATTCACTTAATCTTTAATTAATAAAGACTTTAAAAAATGGTCCCGAAGAACACATTCCTCACCACCACTGTAGTATGTTTGTTTACAATTTCATAGTTCTAGATGAAGCGGTCTGCCCTAGCGAATTCAAACGCATACACATTCTTCTTTCTTATTAGTAGAAATGTACAAACATGTTACAGCTGTTTTTAATTAAATTTTTGACACATCATTGTTTTCTGTATTGCCTAAATACTTAACTAAGATAAAAAGAAAATTCTGTTTAACCCTTTGAACGGCTCAAATATTTCAGCTGAATGCTTTGAAAACGGACCCTCTGTAGCTAGATGGTGTACGCAAATTGCTCCAAGATTTATTCACGAACGGCGTGAAAAACGGCAGAGAAAGTTTTCCTTCCCCCTCTGCCTATTGTTCCGTATAACAGCAGGGTGTCATCTTCCCCACTGCCCCGTGGCTTAACAGGAGGGGTAGGACCATTCAAACTCATAAATCAGTCTACTGATGGTAATTGTTGTCTTGTGGCTTTTCAACTAAGAACTTACTCGTCGATTTGAAAACGATTCCGTTTCAGTCTGAAGCTTTTAGAGAGTGTAGAATTTTTCATATTCTTATTTTTAATAAATATAGAGAAAATTTCTTTCATAAATGATTTAGAGAAATATCACTCATCTAAATGCATTTCGAAAACAATAATTCTTTCTGCTTTCAATCAAAGAATTTTACTTCAGTTTCTTTTCATTTTTTTTTAGTATTAAGCTTTTATAACATATTTTGTATATGCCTCTGATTAAAATATATTATATTTTAAAAAAATGTTATTTCTTAATAATACGATAATAGTACAAATTCTGCATTCAGTTAGAGAATGTAAAATGAATTTGTTGTCTTCAATAATTAAATAAAAAGTTTGTATAATTTTCTGCTTCAAGAAGATTCGTGTTTTTCATTTCATTTTTAAGCTTTTAAGATATTGAAAAAATAGCCTTTTGTCAATGGTAGATAAAACACCATATATTGCGTTTGAAAAAAATTCTTCTGAAATAATCAAGGAAGTTGCGAGATAATAAGATTTTTAAACTAAATGTAACACTAAAATAAGAAAATATGCTAAAAATTCCGCGTACATGCGTAACTTGTATTTGATCAAAATTAATATTTTCTGTTTTAACGTTTTAATATTTCCAATATCAGTTTCTTATTTTATTTATAGACTTGATGCGAATTTCAGTAAAACTAGTTGATGTACCTGGTCTTACTCGAGACCCAAAATATTTTCATAAGTCCATTTAGTATTCATAGCAATCGAAACATAAAATTTTAATTGATGAAATAATATATGAAGAAAAATATTGTAGATTTTCCCGAATTTCAAAAAAGCTTCAAATCGTTTACAACGATCATAAGTGATTTTGCTTGGTGAGCAAAATACTTACGTACATTTTTTTAAAAAATAAAACGTTTATTCGGAACATATAAATTTTTTTAATCACAAATTTTTGTTACGCAATTTTTTTGTTTATCCCTTCCAGGGGCGCTTTGAAGACACCTCTTTAAGAATTTTTTTTCCATCCCACTTTCGGTGATGCAATTCACCAAAATAATTTTCTATTGATTATTATTATAATTTTCAATTGATTTCAGTGGGAAAATCAGTTTTCTTTTCTCATGGATTTATACGCGAACAAATTTTTCTTTCTCAAAGGAAAAAATTCCTTCTTTTTCAATCAATTTCACAAAAATAGGACTAGGTTTCCAGTCAAAGCATAATATTTTTTTTCTTCTTACTCTTTTGTTGCAAAATTAGAAAATAAAAGACTTAAGAAGAGAAGTTTGTTACTCATTTCAAATTATTCAATTTATTTCATTGATTAATCACCGCGCACTTAGAGCTAAAATGCCCGAATTTTTTTTTCTTTTGAAGAGGTTATGTGTCATGTTTCTTGCAACTGCTGTCATTTATAAAGAGCCGGCCCGAACAAAAGCGGCACCCGGTGCAAAGTTGACTTGCGGGGCCTTGAAAAAATATCGCCCAACAAAATAATTTATTGCTTTTGCTATTTATTACATTTCACAATTTGGTTAATTAAAGACTATAAAAATACATTAAAATAATAAATAATTAAATTATTTTTATAAAGTAAATATTTTAATCACACAAAAAAATCGTTAATAAATCAAACAAAAATAATTGCTTCATATATAAAATTTGGTATTCAACTTACTAAAATAAGATTACAACATATGGTTTTTCTTTCATTTTGTTATAAGTTTTATAGCATATACGTTAATATCATTATAATTTAGATTTTTGGTTAATGCGGATTAGATAGATAAAATGACTAAGCAAAACAATTGTGCGCCTCTAATGCTAGATCTCAAGTAATTTTTTATTATTTTTAATCTTGAGGAAGATTTTTCTGTAGACGCGAGCGTTATTGGTAATGTCAATATAACTATAGAACAGAAGAAAAATTTGGATACAATTTAAATAAATTATTTTTAAATAAATATTGTAAATATTTGAAATATTGTGACCTGGAAGGTAAAACTTGACGACAAATTTTGATTTTGTTAAATAAATGAATGCAATTCATTTTCGTTTTGCTCAATCTGATAGAGGCGTGTGGCCTTGTGCGGTGGCATCTTTCGAAACCCCCTCCCTCTGTCTCTGAATTCAAGCATTCCTTTCTAAATAAAACATAAAATTCCTCCCATTATTTTTTGCAAATTCATGTTGTAGAAATGTGTAGTGTCTCCCTGATTTTATGAAGATATATTAAAAATTGTTCAGTTTGAAAACTTGCAGTGCTAAAATTAAAATTATAAAATGTGAAAATAGTTTCAATTGGAGTTTCAAAACATGGAAGCTAAAAAACAAAAAACAACTTTTAACTTTGCTGTCAATTGAATGAGAAAATAACTCCCTTTCAATTTTTCTGTCGATTTACGATGTTAGCACATTCATTCTGTATTGAAATAAAATATTGTACTGTATGAATGGGATTTTCTTGTATTTTGGATTATCAAGTGTATTCTTAAAGGTTAAACTCATTATTTCTTCATATTTAAAAACAAGTTCAACTCATCATTTCTTCATATTAACAAACAACTATTTCTTCATATACAACAAAAATAAATAAATAAATAGAACTAAAACCACCGGAGTGGCCTCCCCTAAACTTTCTCGTATACTTCTCAAAAATTTGTCATTTCCCCTCCCCCATGTGGATAAAAAATTCGAACCTACTGTAACCCAGAATGAAATGAGTATCAGAAGGTTTTTCATTGTAGATTATAGTGATTGTAAAATATTTAGGTGAAGAATCATATTCAGAGATGCGTATCTATTAAAACTTAGCAATATTTATTTTCTATCACACTCTAGCAAGCTCCGCTAAGGCGAGGGCGTGCGCGAGCAAAAAGAAAACAGGAGAAAATGAGCTCGTTCGCTATCGCTGAATAGCTTGCGCATGCTCAGAAATTGCTTCCAGTACGCAAGTAAAAAAAATTGAATATACAATTTGAGCAACTTTTTTTAACCGATTGAAACGAAATTTGGGCACAGATCTGTAATTAATGTTATCAAACGTCATACCAATTTTTATATATCTAAGCCAAAGGGTTTGTGAGATATAATTTTTACAAGTATGCGATTATACAGTCAGACAGACCATCAACCTTTCGACAGATTTGATCCAAACTTTGATAAGGACGTACATTCATGATTATAAAACTGTGTACCAAATTTTACCCATCTAGCTATTCAAGTTTTGGAGTTATAGTGTTCACATGACCGCAGACAGACAAAAAGGCAGACTTCCCGTAGACGGAATTTGTCCAAAATTTGATAGAAACCTACAAATTACGCGTCAAGATCACATACCAAATCTCATCCCCGTAGCTCTGATAGTTTTCAAGTTATCGTGTTCACAGACAGACACACAGAGAGGCCAAAATTCCAAAATTGTGTTTTTCTGACTAAGGAAGCTCTCAAACGTGGAGATTCGTCAAAATCTCGAGTTCGAATTTTTTGACGATTACAATACTTTCTCTTTGTATACGAGAAAGTAAAAAGATAATCGACTGATCACAAACTTATTTACAATTATACACTACCCACCTAGTTTAGGATTTAGGATATTTAAATTGAATCAATCTTCAAAATACTTCTTATATTTTAAAACTTATAAAAATAACTTTGATATGTAGTTTCCCAAAACAATAAAATGTTCGAAATAAGTAAAATTTTATAATGAAAAATGCCCAATGTAAAAGATTGGAAAACACATATTTTCGTTTGTTAATAATAAAAAAAATGTTTCATCTGAAATGTATGCAATAATAACAAATAGCAAAAATATTGAAATACAAAAACAAACGGGAACTACATTGTTGTATAAATTGTTATAATATTAAAATTTCCTTTTTGGAAATATAAAAGAAAAGTTTGTGTAATAAATAACTATAAAAAAGAGACAAAAATTAGCATTGCAATTTATCTTCAAATGACAGACATCCACTTTGGGGACTGTCCCTTCCCGCCGCACGTAAAAGAGAGTGACCATATGATGCCTGGAGCAATTGAACCTGGTTGAGGACTGAACAATGCTATCTCTTTTCACCCTTTATTCTGCCCAAGAATTGGAAACACGTGGACCTCCAAGTAGCAAAGGGATTCTTATCAACTAGATCCATCAATTATTTTTACTTTCTCGTATACGAAGTAGAAAAAGAGAAAGTATTGTAATCGTCAAAAAATTCGAACTCGAGATTTCAATGAATCTCCACGTTTTAGACCTCCCTGAGTCCGAAAAACAAAATTTTGGTATTATGTCTGTGTGTGAACACGATAACTCGAAAACTATTAGAGCTACGGAGAGGAAATTTGGAATGTGATCTTTACACATAATTTGTAGGTTTCTATCAAATTTTGGACAAAATCCATTTGCGTGAAGTCTGTCTGTCTGTCCGGGTTCATGTGAACTCTTTGACACAAAAACTTAAATAACTAGATGGTTAAAATTTGGTATACAGTTTTTTCATTAGAAATGTAGGTCCGTATAAAATTTTGGGCCAAATCCGTCAAAGGGTTGACCGTCTGTATAATCGCATACTTTTGTGAACGCCATAACGTCTTAACAAAATTACTTAGATAAATTAAATTTTGTATGTAGTCTTGAAACCATAATTGCAGATTTGTCTCCAATTTTCGTTTAAATCGGTTTAAAAAAGGCGTTGAAACGGTTTTTTCTCAATTCTACGCAAAAAAAAAGCTGCGAACGCTGGAGCGAGTGTTCCCCCCCCTCCCCCTTAGTGAATACCGCACGCCACCGGGCAACTTTTGGGAGGCCACTCTCGCTAGTTTAACAGATCTTTGAAAGAAATTTTCAAAACCAGAAAAAAAATTACAATATATTTCTTTTTAGAAAAATTATGTATATTTTATGCCTTTTTTACATAAAAGTTGGTTGAAAGAATTTTTTAAAAAGGATAAAAAAAATAATTAATTAATTCTGCAAAATCCGTCAGCGGCGCGAGGCCACGTGCGGTCGCACCGTTCGCACCCCCCTCGGGCTGGCCCTGCATTTATCTGTTTGAATGGTGCAATGTAACAAAGCAAACGCCTTAACAATAGAGGGGAACAGCAATAGTAAAGAGAAGTAACTTGAACAATATTATACGGGCTTATTTAAAGCGCCCCTTGTTAGTTTTGAAACATTCCCTCACAGTTTGAGTTCCCTCACAACTTTT
>BGPR01027690.1:0-20524 GCA_013235015.1 Araneus ventricosus
AATACGATGCAAAATGCAAGTGTCTCTTGAAAACGCGCGCCCGTTGGAAGGTTAAATATTTTATACCGAATAATTATATTTATACGCATGGAAATTTATTGAACTTTCAACAGCGTTTAGTAATTCTGCTAATTTTTTGCAAGATAAAAAGTTATTTTTTATTATAATCTTATTCATCACATTATAAGCCGTCATCTCATATGTACAGCTGGAGCGAATTGGCTGATATTAATTACGATTCATATAATGTGATGAATAAAGTTATAATAAAAAATAAGTTTTTATTTCACGAAAAAATAGAATTACTGTACAGTGTTGAAAGTTCAATAAATATCCATGCGTATAAACGATATTATTCTTTATAAAATATTTAAATGGTATTAAAAAACGTTCAGTGTGGGACTCGATCCGCCGATCCAGCAATTACGAAACTCTGAGGTTAACGCCGTCACTGTAGTGGATTTCTCATGTGTGGTTTTATATCCAAATTCAAAATAGATCCAGTTTGTCTTTTATGGTTTTATTTACACACACAACACCACTACGACACATATATATACAAGTAAAAATCACATGGCTTATAGCCGGATCAAAATCTACACCCGCTCGGGGGTAGGGTCAGAAAGAATCTGAGGATGAATCCCTGCGGGGGTGGGGATGACAGTTCTATTTTTCCCTTTCTGGGGATTACTGTAGTCAAGTTGCCACAGTCACCTCGCACTAACTTGCAGCGAACTGCTTGATGTTTTATTCGCTAAAGTTTCCGATCGATTTTCTCAAAAATTACTGAGTTGTAGAACTTGTGGCTTGTATATTGTTTTGTCCTAAGGCACTGCTACAAATGTACATAATTTTAAAAAAATCTGCGACCCATGTACCTGGCGTTGCCCTTGTGAGTGTGAAAAACATTCTGCATTGATGCCGAGAACGGTCCTTTATGTTCACATAGCAATGCATTGTAAATTTAAGTTCGGATCTAAGTTAACTTCGTAGTAAATAACTCTTACTATGCTAGTCGAGAATAGTAAATGATCCATTGTTGATTTGTTGAAAACGTAAACACGCTGAATTACAATAAAAAAGAATGCCAAAAATATCCAACTCAGCGAATGCATATTCCCTACTTGTCCAGTTATAGCGAAATATCACGTTTTGTAAACAAAAGAACGATTCCTGTAGTTCTGAGTTAGAGGTCAATCTATGATTCAAGGACGGGAAATAATAAAAGAACATCTGTGAAGGAAAGTCCAGAATGGTTATTAGAACGATTTTGTGATTTCCCCGCGATAGCAGCTGATAATTTTGATGAGGAAGAGGAAAATAGCTGGACTGTGCTGAATTTTAAAAGAGGGGAGGAATTTGATGAACGGGAAACAGCGATTAATCAGCTAACCTTCCGTTATGCTTTTAAGCCAAAAGCTGTTAGTGTAAATTCGGGACGCTTCATGGTCAAAATAACAAGCTTTGCTCACATTTCACGTAAAAACCCTAATAGATTTTTAATGTTGTTTTTAGAAGTCTCTTACAGCGTTTTCTTTAAGTTGAATCGGCTGCAAAATAGCAACAAAAGCCTGCATTTAGTTTCGTTGAAGAAAATTGGAAACATTTAAGAATCTATTTTCTTTTATTTCGGTATTCAATTAGCAAATGTTCGGAATTATTTTTTATTAATTAATTAATGTTTTAATTTGTTAACTAATGTCAACCTATGATCACATGATACACATCAAATGTATCGCTCCAATATGATGTGGGGCCGTTCAAATATTACGTAAGCACCCAAGGGGAGGGCGGGGGTTTGAGATTTGCTTATTTTTGCGGACAAGGGGGGAGGGGGAGTATGAGTGATGCTTACGTAAGACATTAAAATCAGTTTATTTCCGAAAATCTCTTGTAACTTGCACAAATAATTTAATTTTAAAAAATTAAATTTGAAAAAAAAGGTAAATTTGCCAAAAGAAAATTAAACTGGATTTTTGTAAGCTTAAACTTGAAATTGTAAGGAAATTAAACTTACATTTTTTTTCTTTTCATTTTAAGCCGAGTTAGAGTTTTTTATTTGAATTAAATCCTAAAATTTTTAAAATTAGATTATTACTGTTACATGTTTTGTAAAAAAAGAACGGGGGGGGGGAGGTTTGCTTACGTAATTATAAGAGGGGGTTGCGGTTTGCTTATTTTTGCTGACAAGGGGGAAGGGGTGGTCAAAAAATACCAAAAACATGCTTACGTAATATCTGAACGGCCCCTGTTCGAATCCACTCTGCATTTTGAAGGAGAATCAAAGACATGACGTCACTGCATAGCGTATAGCAACGTGCAGTTGCTGACATGCGCATGTTTGTAATGACTCAGATATCACTTAAATTGACTCCATGAATCATCACTAATTTCAACCTTGCAGGCATTTTCCTTACAAACAATGACTGGTATCAAGGTTTCAGACATCCATTAATTTACAAATGATACGTATCTCACCGGGGGGCACCGGAAGTTCACGGATGAGAAGCCGCCGGATAAGTAAGCAGGTTCTCTCTTCCCTGGTGGGTAGAGCAATGGTGGTGTGGTTCTTATGGCACATCTCCGATGACGGGTCGTATCACACTAAAACGGGGGAGGGGGTCGTCGCATGAGCCACTCGTAGTGGGGGCTATTATGCGTGGGCTACAGTGTCCGATGAAGTCGTGGCGGCCGGTCATTCAATGTAGACCCGGATGCTAAGGCAGGGAGGGGTGATGGCTTGTTTGTGATTATAAATGATACATTCTGTTGCATCGGAATGTTACCGGTAATAATAGGGTTACCATACGTCCGGATTTCGTCCGGACAGTCCGGATTTCAAGCTCACGTCCGGATCTTCGAAATGTCCGGATATACGCCAGCGAATGCGGGGAGAGAGAAATTTTTTTGGAATAGAGAAAAGCTGAGGTATTTGAGAAAAGCTGACGTCATTCCTCCAATGAAAGAAAATTCATTGTTTATGCTGTTTGCATCCATTGTTGATGAGAAAGTGGATGAGCATCCTTATCCAGACCCTGATACAAGCTGAAAATTAAAAGTTTTGTCAGTTTTGTTTTAATTCTCTATTTCATTTCTATAATTTTGAATTACCAAACATTGTTTAAAAATTGTATATTCTTTGCATTCTGACGTCTTAAATTTTTCTCAAGTCCTCAAACTCTGTGCTAGCGTTATGAAGGAAGGTCATAGGCAGAATTTCGAATTTTATACCATACTTTGGCCCTCCCCCTCCAAGCTCCTTCAACCCCTCTTCCGGTGCGTCCGGATTTCAACTAAAAGATAACCTAGTTAATAACCATTTTTGGTTAGGCTCCACTAAAACAAGTTTAATACAAGATACTGAAATACTACCTAAAATCTATATATATAATTCTCTTACGTAGCGACAAAAAAGGGTAGAATTTCTTAATCACCGTTTGGCAACAGCTCGCAAGTTTCTTTTGTTCACATTCGATTTGACGATTGTAGCTTGATTTGATCCGATACGACGAAAATTTTCAAAATAAGTTTAAGTCGAGCAGATTCAATTATAAATCGAAATTGTCGAAAAAGAGAGCTGTTGAACAACTGAAACTGTTGAGGAATCTTTCCTAAGACGATCCAATCGGAATGTATAAAATAGAGTCAAGCGTTTTTGTGTATTGAACGAAGTTCCCGAGCTATAGGAACATTACAACAATGACAGGACTCTGTTCATTTATCCATATAGCGAAGATTTTCTGATCATTATTTCTGTGAAGCATGTTTAAAATTTCGGTGTCAAAAGCAAGAATTTTAGAATTTTTTAAAAAAATTTTGAAAAAAAGGCTGTTTTGTTAATGCTGTAAAGGTAAAAGTATATAATTATTATGGGTTATAATTCTAAATAGTGAATCTGAACAGATTTAGAGCCATCTGTCACTTTAAAGGGTCCTTTTTAAGCAAAAAGTTTTTGAAATGGGTTAACTCATCTTTCGAAAACTCAAATTTTCTGAGGTTTTAACACATAAATATCGACCCAGCGAGAAAAGTTACATCTTTCTTGGCTAAATAATTATTGCAGAGACTGTGCATACATGTGGCGAAGCTTTGCTGAGCAACAAGTCATTGAGAAATGTGGATATTTAAAAGTTTGTTAGAATGAAGTCAGGGCTAAAGAAACTGTTGAAAATACATTCAATTGTGTACCAAGAAGTTTTAAGTGCCTGATTTCTGAATGATGAAAAACATTTTTATTTGTTAACATCTTATCATACATTTTAGCATTCAAATTTCTTTTTAACATTTACATATATATGGTATAAAGGTAAAATTTTAATTATACAGTGAACTCTCGATATCTCGAAAACCTTGATATCTCGAAAAAATATTTTTCCCCTTGAAATTTCATATTTCTCCTAATGTTAATTTCAATTCCTATCTCGAAGAGTTTTCACTCAAAACCTTGATATGTCGAATTTTTTTCGAAGCCAAAAATATTTTTTTCCTTGAAAATCGCTGTTTAGTCACATTATGACCTTCATGAAGATTTCACGTAGGGGATGCTTCCCAGAATTTGATGCAAAAGGGACAATACCACTCCCTTTACACCCAATTGGATATTCAAGGTCTCATAGTATCGGCTGCAATGAGTGTCATTCTCACCAATTCGTTAGGCAAGCCTATTAGCTGTTGTGTTTATGTAACAGGTGATTATCCCTGAAATGAACGCAGAAAAGGTGGTTTTCCTCCCACCTAACACGACTTCCAAGCTGCAACCTCTAGATCAGAGGATATAAAAAAGCTATTTTTTGGATTGAAAACTTAGTAGAAAAGTAATTTGAAAAGAGGTGTCGCCAGGTCACTATGCTGCACATTTTAAAGAAATTCTAAGTAATAGTAATTTATTACAAATACATTCTGTTTTAAAAATTTTATACTTCTCTGTAAATTAATATCACTGCTATGAATTAATATGGGAATTATTGCTGTATTCAGGCATTTAGCTCTATCTGGCAAAAATATTTTACAATATATTCCTTACCTTGTAATTATGTGTAATTTTTAATGCTTGGGAGGGTAACCTCGTTATCTCGAAAACTCGCTATCTCGAATTTTTTCCCGGGTCCCTTCGATTTCGAGATATCGAGAGTTTACTGTATAATTTGATTATTTAGTTTTTAGTAATTAAAAGTTTAGTTTTTTAAAAATAATTTAGTTAGAACTTCTTACTATTCAAATAATTTAAATTTACTTTTAGTAATTAATGTATTTATAATTTCCTATTACTAGCAGGCACTCAGAACTGTACAGCGAGCTGGGATCACGTAGTGATCCCAAAAGAATCACAACGTGATTCTTGGGGGTTGACGAGTGGAGCGAGTAGGGGGTTGTAACCCTCTAGTTACTTATAAAAACACTAATATCAAAAGTCTATACACATTGATAAAGAGTTTTATATTTATTTTGATAGTTTTCTCGTGCATTTAGTTTTGAGTTCGTCAGAAAAATTCATTTTCTTACGGCATCTTTTCATACGAACAAGAAGACAATTTTAAAAATAGATGTATTTTATTTGGAATAAGAGAAAGCAATTTTTGAATAATTATGCACTAAAATAAATTATTGCGAAGTTTCATTTAAACTCACGAAAAATAGTCATCGCACAGAAGGTTCAACTATGCATTAAAATTTTCTGACAAAAATGAAAGACTAACGCGTATACCGTGGTTTTGTTTTATTAACAACTAAACCAAGTACATATGCCTTTAGAAAATATATAGAAGTTTGCAGACGCATACAGAAAGTAATAAATTTGTTATTTTTTCCTTGCGTTTAATGAACATTCTTGGGAACTTTATTATAAATATATCTCGCGACTTAAGAATGACTTTGGAAAAAAAAAACTTTTCAAACCGCCACAATAGATAAAGAACTACGCACTCTCATTCCAAGAAAGGCACGAAATCGTGCCTTGTTCTCAGAAACACGCAACTTCAATTCACAACTGAATGATTCACGGACACTGAAACGTTTTTAACTCCTGAGGCTCACACGCATTAAGCTGGTACGTGTAGTAAGTTGGAAACATAAATATGGATAAAACTGGAAACATGGGAAAATAACTGTGATTAAAAAAATAATAATTTCGTTTCAATATAAAATGGATATGGCGTTGCTGTCCGAAGAATGTTGTAAACAATATATATATATATTACTTTTACCATAGAGAAATACTTTTATCTGTGCTATAAAACGAAACGAAAATTTTACAGATAGAAAGGCATTTCTGCCATCTGCTATCGAATTTTTATTGCGAATAAAGTCAGATAATTTCCAAGTTAAAGGTTATAGTTAACATTCATTCAAATGTTAACTATGACGGTTTTTGAAAAATATATTTAAAACGACAGGAAAAGAAAGATAAGATAAATTAATAGAGTTTTCACAATAAAAGTTGTCTGATAAGATTTTTTTACGATAAAATAAGATGATATGGTATTGACAAGCGATATACTGTCTAGAACGAAAAGAAATTATATTAACAGAAAGGCATTTTTATCGTTTGCTGAAGAACTTTTAAAATAACTAAGAGCCGTTAGAAAATAATTTCATATAAAAAAGTTGGATTCAACATTCATTCAAAAGTTCACTATGACATCTCTTGAAAAACAAACATTTTCTATCATAAGAAAATACAGATAAGATAAATTAATAGTGTTTTCACAATAAGTTGTTAAATGAGATTTGTCACGATAAGAAAATGATATGATATGAATGAGTAAGTTAGTAGTGAGACAAATGAATGAAATTTGTCATTAGAATTTTACAATATGTTGCTAAACAAGATTTGTCAAGATAAGAAAACGATATGATATGAATGAGTAAGTTAGTAGTGAGACAAATGAATAAAATTTGTCATTAGAATTTTACAATATGTTGCTAAACAAGATTTGTCAAGATAAGAAAATGATATGATATGAATGAGTAAGTTAGTAGTGAGACAAATGAATAAAATTTGTAATTAGAATTTTACAATATGTTGCTAAACAAGATTTGTCAAGATAAGAAAATGATATGAAATATATGAACGATATTTTTAAAATAAAATGAAATGAAAGAATTGTTGAACGAATTGAATGAATGCAGAAAAACATTTTTATCGTCTGCTGACGTTCAATCAGAAATGTCATATTCATTCTACATCTGCTTTGAGTATTGGTTAAAAGTATTCATTTAAAAAGACAAGAATAGAAAGACAAATAAATTAATAAAAAATAAGACGTGTTTACGGGATTTTTAAAATAAGTTGTTAAATAAAATTTTTTAATATGAAAACACGATATGATATTTTGATTTTGTTAAAGAAACTGTGATGGAAAATAAAACGACGTTTCATTATTAATATGGCATTTTAAATTTAAATTGAGCGAATAATACCGTTGAAAATAAAGTAATTTGTTAGGTTTGCAATAGAAGCCCCATGGTTGCGTTATCGTTTTTTTGTTGTTGTTCTGATGTTGCATTATCCTTTAAGTGATTGCGTCAGCCTCATGCATAAAATGTCAAAATCTAGGGTAGTGAGTTTTCACTGGCCCTTATTCTATGTGAAAAAGAATGAAAAGTTAATTAGCCTAACATATAAATATATAAAAATGTAAAAGAATTTAAATAAAAATAGATTGAGATTTAATTGCACAGAGCACTATTTTAAATTACTTTTTCTTAAATGGAGAAAATAAGACTGTGATTTCTAAATGAAATCTAAGATGAAATTCCTCTAAAATGACGAAATAACTGGTTAAGGAAATTATCGACTTTTGTGTCGTTTATATAACAATCTATCTACACTTGATTTTTTTTGGAGGGGTACTTTTCCTGACAAAAAAAATTAACGAATTTTTATTGCTAGAAAAGAAGAAGAAAGAAATGTAAATTATATTTATGAAATACATTATACATTAGCAATTTTATAGTTCCTATATTGGAAAGATATTCAAGAAACAAAACTGATGAATTCAGTGCGAATACAGAATTCAACCGAAATAAGAATTCGCAGAATAGTTTGAAAGAAACTTTAACTTATTCAAATCGCTTGCAGTTAGGAGTTTAGTATAAGCATACTTTATTGAATTATTTGACAATAATTCCGTTCAAGACAATTAGAAATGTCCATTACCAAACAAAGTTCATTCTATTGAGGGTTCTATACAGCGGGATTTAAGTGCAACTTTATAGCAATAAAGATTTCTTTGATGTTTCCACTGTATGGAAATTTTTATATCGCACGCTTTTTTATCAATTTTCTCTACTTAATAAAAATAGGAAGCTCCGTGGTGTGCTGCCTTCGAGATCAGGACCGAAAGTCGCGGGTTCGAAACACACTTTTACAGGAGATTTGCGGATCATTCAGGATAGAAGCAAACTAAATTTGACGGACTAAATGTCTTTTTGCGGGTGTGGTTCTGAAGCTTGAAAAAGGGTCATCTGATCGCGGTTTAAAATGACGAGAACCAGCCCCAAATAGTCCAATTATAGCGTCAAAAAGGGGTGTCTAACAAGACTAAACTCAATAAAAATATTGTATTTAATAATAACACTCTCTTTGAACTTAATAAAAACACTCTCCTTTTTTTAAAGCAATTTCATTACATTTCGGTTTCATTTATAGCAACAGCTTCCCAATTCCTTCGCACAATTTTGAGGATTGTAATTATTGAAAGATGGGAACACAAATTGTTCCTAAATTTGCAGTTTTTGTAAAATTTGTTTGCAGCCAAACAAAAAGATTCAAAAGAGCGTAAAAACTTTTATATTACTCTTGTATAACACCGGGGATACCTTCCACGTAATAGGAGAGCACTCAATACAGGGTATGCATCACACGAATGAATTCAAATTCAAACATGTCTCTAATTTGTAACTGCGCATATTGCTAGTGAGATATTACTTTTATTAAAATGTCTGTTTCACTATTCATATTGTAATATTCGTAACGAATAAAAAATATATATTTTTGTAGAATTATTAAAATATTTAAAGAAAGAAATTAATTAGATAAAAAATCGTTTGGTGATAAAAGAAATTAATTTAAAAATATCGTTTGGCTGCAAAAGAAATTAATTTAAAAAATCGTTTGGCGTTAATTCTTTTCTAAAGGTTATAAAAATAGTGTGGCAACGATATATTTGTCCTTTTACTAACGTTGCTTAGCAACGGAGAATAATAAAAGGATTTAAGATGGAATTCGACGCAAGTCAATGATGTAACGTTTGTGAAGTAAGTGTATGTGTTTGTTTTACATGTTTGTGCTGCGGAAGACGTCCAATAAACATTATTTTTGATAAAGAAGGCTCCACGATTATTCATGCTACGCTGAAATACATCACAATATATAAACAACACATTTGTGCGTACATTTGCTTTTCTAAACAAAAACAAAAATAAAAAACTGTGAGAAAATGCTAAATTTATCTTATACCTAACACGAGCTTGGTTACTACCCTGTATGAGAAGTAATTACGATTTTTTCTTCGTGTTATAAGAATTAATGTTATGCATGTGAACGCGTTATACGAGAGTAGGCTGTATTTATTATACTATGAAGACAAAAGTTTTCTAAAGAATGATAATAAATTAAAAACTAAGTGAAAGAGTGTAAATTGTTCCAATAATTTCTATCTATAAATGTATAGTTAGAAGTTCCTTTGTACTATCATATGGTTAAGCTTTACAGAAATTCAAGAGTAAAATTTCGACGAAAATGGGCTTAATCATAAAAATAAGCTGAAAGAAGTAAAGCTTTTAACAATTATTTAAAGATTTTGTTTCTGACGTCCAATAGCAATGCTGCAACATTAGGACAAACCAATTAATACAATTCGCAATAATAAAGCAGTTTATTTAAAATTCATGACCAAACAGAAAATATCGAAATAAAATGTAAGAGAAGTGTGAGTTTGTGCTTAGAATAACTCATTTTGCAGTCATTAATGAAAGTTATTACGTTTCACAATAAAAATATAAAATGTCTCTTTTAATTGTTAAAATTGTGCATTTTCAATTTTGCAGCTTTGATTCAGACTTCTTTCACAAGTTTAATTCCGATATTTTACAAAAGAAAATTTTCTTATGAGTGAAAAATAAGTTATCAAAACGAATGTTAATAAATGATGGAATTTTCTTTTTCAATAAAAAGATGCGGATCAAAAAATGTTTCCAACTTACATTTTCACAGAAATTGCAATTTTTCTTTTTATGAAAAAATAAAAATATTAACAATATATCAATAAAATATTTTTTGAAAAATAATTCTTCCGGTTGAAATTTAAATTTTGTGGAACTACCTACGATTTTGAAACGAAGAACATACTTTTACCATAAAAATGAGAAATTTTTCAAAACCCCATTTTCATTCAAACAAACTAAAACATACAAGAAGATATAAAAAAATTACCAACTTACAACTTTCAGACGGGGACTGAACCACTTAACAATTACTTCGAAATGCTTAATACAAGAGTTTGTAACAACTCTATATATACCTCCCAACATCCGTTGTGCAACAAAGATGACGAAAGAATTAAAAGAAGATGATAACGTTCTTTCTTCACTTGGCGCAGTGCATCGTGGGTAAATGGGAGGGAAACCATGAAATATAACCAATCTGAAATATTTGTTTGTGTATTACCAGCCTAAATATTTCAGGAACCAAGAAGATATTGCGAGGGCTTTCTTTACGTCAATTGGAAGTTGTGAAATTTGTCTAACCCCTAAACACGTCACGACAAAAACTGTGGTCGGGTCAATGGTACATTTCGTCACAGATTTTCGTCTAAAGAAGAAATTCTTTCATGACAACACATGGTCGAAATACTGGACCCATTTTGGCCCCTTATATTTATGTTTCCTGCTTGAAGTTCTGACTGTTGTCTTAGATTTCTCGTGTTGAAAATGGTTCATTTTGGTTAAAATTTCATTCCATAAAATAATAATACAAAGTTTGTTATCAAGTAAAATGTAGTTAAGAGAAAGTGCTAATTATAAACTGTATAAAAACTACGGATACTTGACTTCAGGTTTTCTTTCCAAAACTTATTATCGCAACAAGAAGTGGTATAAAAGAAGAAATTGCTCAAACAATGAAAAATCGTTAATGTTTTAAACAAAATTTATAAATTATGTGACTATCTAATACAGAAAATAATTTTATATCAATTTTTATTGAATATAAGATTAATTTAAATTTAATTTCTATATAAATCCTAATTAATCGATATTGAATAGTAACAAAAGAATGTTGTTTGAATTTTCATAACGATGCAAACTTAAGAATTATATAAATCAGTAAAAAATAAAATAAGACGATAAATAACAGTTAATAAATATATACGAAATTAGCCCTACGTTAAATAATTATTTATCTTTGCATCAATACTGTAATTTAATTAATTTTTAACAATTAATCCATTCAGTAATAAAATTGTAACACTAAAGGAATTTCAAATAAGTAATTAATGCTTTAAATTAATTCATTTTAATCTAGAAATTAGTGCTTTCAATTAATTAAATATCAAATGCTTATAAACAATTAACCATTTAATTAATTGTGCCGAAATCTTCTGTAATACCTTCCTTGTACTTTATAGTCGCTTGCGAGCTACGTTTCGAAGCAAATCTATTCAGTGGTTTGGTTTTCGATAGAGTGCAAACTATCCCTGAATCTTCATTTTAATTTGCACAGATTTTAATTTGCCGTATGATGAAAAAAATTATTGCAAAGAACCAATGGAGAGTTGCACCAACGCTCCATTGCACAACATGGAGCGTGTTGTGCATAGCTTCATCATGTAGAGAAAAGAATCCAGTATTATTTTTGGGCATCTTCGACGTCTTGCAGTTGACAGATTGGGTTCAAAACATGACACAAATCTACAATTTTTTTCTCAAGTTTACATGCAAATTACATGTCGAGTTTACATACCGAATTACATGACCTACAAGATTTATGTGAAGATCACATTCTGAAATTAATCCTTCTAGTTTGTTGCGTTTTTAAGTTATTGTTTTCACAAACACGAATTGAAAGACAGGCAATCAAAGCTTTGACCGATTTGGACAAAAATTGATAATAGATTTTACCAAATTTGTTACCAAATTTCATCCATCTAATTCAGCGGTTTCTAACCTTTTGACATAGATTTACGTCTCTCCGTAGTGGTCTATTGGTGTGTCGGGAAAGGAAAAAATTATGACGCTTTCCGTGGTATTTTTAAACGTTTATAACTCCGCAACCAAATAACATAGAGAGTTGGTTTTAGTTTCATTTAACAGAAAAAGGTTATCATTGAAGATTGCAAAAAGAATTTTAGAATCTGGAATTACGGTTTAGTCACAGTCGAGCTGCAAAGTTGGTTAAAATAACTAAAAATTTTGATGACGTCACAACGACAGATGCACTCAATTCAGTCATCGATCTGAAGTTCATGCGAAACATTACTCACGAATTGTTGAGTTACGTCGAATTTTGTGTTACAGTTAAACGCTTATATCCCCGCAACCAAATAACATAGAGAGTTGGTTTTAGTTTCATTTAACGGAGAAAGGTAGACATTGAAGATTACAAAATTAATTTTAGAATTTGGAATAACGGTTTAATCGCAGTCCAGTTGCAAAGTTGGTGAAATTCACGAAGAATTTTACCTAGATAGAGTCACATAATCACACTAGACTAATAGTCACTATAGACTATAGAGCTACTTTAGTCACATAGAGCTACTTTAGTCACAGTTGAGTAAAGTAAGTAAGTCTACGCCCCTCAATCCCATCGGCCGTTTCGCAAAGACAGCCTCCCATCCAATTTTTTTCCCTCGCTTACCCTTGATTGGTCTTTTTATTTTTGAGTACCTCTACATCTATACCCCCCTACCATCCCTCAGTATTAAAAAGCTATTATTAATAGCGCCAAAGGTTTAGGTTAGTTTAAGAGTCAAACGGCTCTAATGAACTTAATGAAATTTGTAGAATTGAAATTCGGATTAACATTTTATTCCATTTTCTGAAAATAGTACTATTTCAACGTCTAAACAAATAAAAACAGCATTGAAATAATTTCGCATTAATTTATGGTGAGAACTAACAATTACTCATTTACTAAATATTGATCTACTTCTTCCTTTTTCTTACTTCGTGAACAGACTTTCAGACTCGTACAATTTCCACTTTGATTTTTCATACGAACTTGAGAAAACTAAATTCCAATATGTTCCTATGTTTTGTATTCTCCGCCATTACCAAGATCACTTTTGGGCCCTAGTGATGGGTTGGATCATTACCTCTGGCAGTCCGGTGAAGTAGGATGTCCTAGTGATGGGTTGGACCATTATCTCTGGCAGTCCGGTGAAGTAGGATGTCCTAGTGATGGGTTGGACCATTATCTCTGGCAGTCCGGTGAAGTAGGATGTCCTAGTGATGGGTTGGTGTTTCATTTATGGTTATTGGACACCTGGCCTTTCTTGTCATTTCTATAGCTTTTAATTATGAAAATTTTCTTTTTGCTCTTGTCTTTGCTTAAATTATTTTAAAATTCATTTCTTGTGAAGAAAGATTTAATTTATTTCACAGAAAGTTTTAAATTTAATTTAGTGCTGCTGGTGTTCACATTCCGGCTTTAATAAAATCTAGATCACACTGTATTTTAGTTTAATCAGCCTTCTAAATTTGAACAAGATAAAATTATTTGTTAGTCTTTAATTTTAAGTTTTACAAAATATCTACCATTTTAATTAACAATTTTTTCTGGGTGATTTTCTAGGACCGAATTCATGATGTTGTTTCTAAATTGAATTTGGTTATATTTTTACTTCGATTTATACTGAACCCTCCAACCGGATCATCCTTTGAATACTTGTATACTTTACATGTACTTTAACAGTGATAATGACAAATATTTTTGTTAGGGGATTGATGCTTTTTTTCTATATCCTTTTCTACAACTGAATTTATGTTTTTGATTTCGAAATTTGATTATCTTTTCAATTGTTAGTGTTATAGTTTTTCAGAAGTTTGCCTCCACGCTTTCATGCTATTAGAAGCTTTTATTTTAGAGCTCTGAGTTTACATTCTCGCATTGGATTTAGTAGATTTGAAATTTCACTGCTCACTATCTGAAACTTTTTAAAATTGTTTCTTTACTTCCTTCTAAAAATTATTTTCTTTGCTCATGTATTATTTTCTCTGCTTGTATGCATTGTTTTACAGTTGTAAAATGTTTGTGCACTGTAAAATTTATCTGTGACGACTAATCCAACACTAAGTCTAACGGCAATACGGGGAAAACTTTAGAATGAGGTCACATAGACCTTTTAGAATGGGATAACACCATCATTTTATTACCACACAATTTATAAGTGTATCTAACATGTCTGTAAGATATCACTCCCCGTCTGGAGAGCTTTCTCTCTTATCACTTTATTAACGCAAATGTATCTCATGTCGGCGGATATCATAAAGGTTTTACCAACATCCAAGAAAACAGTTTTTTAGCAGCTTGTTTTGATAAAAGGGAGTAACCTACAGCAAAATTAATTGCGCTGAAGTGTTAAAAATTCCACTTCAAAATTCCTGAAAACTACCTTGGAGTAAAATTACAAAATAATTGCAAACAAGCAGAAATGATTTCCTTTTGAATTTCTCATATTCTTACGCAACACCGTACGCCTTGTCTTTAGCTTTGGTATTGTGAAAATTTTGAGTATGGGTTTTGAATCTCCCCCTAAACGGGAACAAATTTAATGCAGACCTTAGTATTGTGAAAATTTCGACTATGGGTTTTGGATCTCTCCCTGAACGGACACAAATTTGATGCAGACCTTAGTATTGTGAAAATTTCGAGTATGGGTTTTGGATCTCTCCCTAAACGGGCGCAAATTTGATGCAGACCTTAGTATTGTGAAAATTTAATTTCGAGTATGGGTTTTGGATCTCTCCCTAAACGGGCACAAATTTGATGCAGACCTACAATTTTGGTATCAAGAACACATATTAAATTTCATTTATCTAGCTAATTGAGTTTTACACTTATACACAAAATGACAGATGGACAGACAGTCAAGCTTTTGACAAATCTAGTCTAAAATTAGATCCAGATTTACAATTTTGGTATTAAGACCACATACCAAATTTCATTCGTCTATCTCAGGGGTTCCCAAATTTTTTTCTCTCGCGTACCTCTTGATTACTCTTTTTATTTTCGTGTACCCCCTACTGCCATATCCCTCCCCACAGCAACCGTTCGTCTATGCAAAGAAGCTTTTATCAATAATGTTAAGGGCTTAGGCAAATTTAAGAGTCAAATGACTCGAATTAATAACATTTTCAACGCTTATTTTTGATTTTATATTTTATTCCATTTTTACAATAGTATTAGCTCACTTTTATGTTAATCCCTTATGATTTCTTGTATCCACCATTACTGATTTTGAGTTCGCGTACCCCGAGGGGTACGCGTATAACAGGTTGGGAACCTCTGGTCTATCTCATTCTGTTTCTGAGTTATCGCTTTCAAAGACAGACACACCGAATAGATATGATTCCGAAATCAGTTTTGCGCACCCAGGGAGGTTTAACCGCTTAACTTACCAGCCCGAGAATACTCGTGCATCGAATTATCGAAATTTTAGTCTTATAAACTAAAATTGAATCATTAATTAGCTTTATAATTTGACACAAAAAATATGTAGGATCCATAAACATCTTAAGTATCCTATGCCTTCTTAGATGAATGAAAACGACAGCCCCTTTCCAAAACAGGAGGGGTCATCTTATTAGATAGCAAAGAAAATTATTAAGTTAAGTGGTTAAAGGGTGGAAAGTCACCAAAATCTCTAGATTAAATGCCTCACCAAAAAGAACGTGCCTTCAACCTGTTACCACTCATTTACTTCTTCACAAAATCTGTTCTACCTATGGTCCAACTACAACATTGTCCTGTGAACTTTCGGTCCAACTATAACACACTGTCCTGTTCACACGTTTATAATACTTTCTCTTTCTACGCTTTACATACGAGAATGAAATAATTGCCGAGCTCAACTAGGTTTCGTGATGTTTGAGTTCTGTAAGTAGTATACTTTTCTTTGACAGCAAATGAAAGACAATTTGATATAGTCAGTGGCTTTACTCTAACTGTCCAAGTATTAAGTTAGAACCTGAGGAATACATATTAAGTGGTGCTGGAGACGATGAACTTCTAGCTGTTAGAGGATGGTTCATGGAATCTCAAAATTTTGGAAAATCGATCAAGTATTACTCCTAACACTATTGTTGAAGATTTACCCTACAATCTTCATCAGAAATAAACTATCAAGAATAAAAATATCTAAACTCATCTCTTTTCTCATTCAGAATGAGAACCTCATAAAACAGCCACCGGACGCAACCAGTTCATCTCCTCCGACCCAGATTTCTCTCCTTCACCAAGACCTCAGACTTATGGACTGAGGCCCTCTAGAGGTTCAATACCTAGGACCCTAATCAGTCCTCCTACAAGTATATAGATGCAGAAAAACTTTTGGGGCCTGTCTTAAAATTGTTTTTGCTTCGCGAGTCTTTCTTTTCATATATAAACACACATTTTTGATCGTTTTTATAATTTTCATTTTTGTTCAATAAAGTTTCTGCGCACACTCATCCAAATTGCAAACCGGAGATTTTTATCTCTGGAATCAGGGGTGTGTCGTAGTGTAAAGTAAAGTAGTGTATGGAGAAGGATTTTACGACTTTAAAACCTTCCATGCAATTTTTTTTAAATATGAATAAATAATATTTCACAAACTGCACAGTATCTAGGTTATCAGCATTCTGTTGTTCTGTGCTCTTTCATAATATGACACATATAATTAATCCCTGAAGGAGATATTAGTTCCAAAACAAAATCTTAGAGAGTTGGTTCCGGAAATTCTGGAGCTTAGAAAGAAAAAATTCAGGTATTAAGCAATATCCGGCCCACAATCAGTCCTAATGGATGCGGCAACAATTTTTTTAATAGGTTAAATTTAAACGCACTTATATTTACCCCTATCAGTCAAACATGATTTTAATTTTGGCAGTAACTTGTATTTAAAGAAATACAGTACAACCCTGGTAAGCCGAGCTAAACGGAGGGAGCCGTTTTGGATAAAGATTTTTTCGTTAAGCCAAGAACATCCATTACTATTTTGTATTGTTTGTTTCAATTACTGTATGTAATTCCGAAATGTTCTGAGTGTAAAACGAATTCTAAACTCTCTTTCTAGGCTACGCTTACGTTCTTTATTAAACTTAACCCTCCGTCTGGAACAGTATTCGCACCGACGAGTTCGACATACAGCTTGCCAAGTTTTATTAAAATATTCATTGTTTGTCGGAGTACAATATATCTTTCAAGAAAAGTCATAGATTTACCACTTTTTTTATTAATGATATTTTTATGAAAAAAAGTCATACCACCCCGTTTTACCCACTAGTGGGGTAAAACCGAGTACACATTAGGGTGGTCCAAAAAAATGCTTTAGCTGTTGGTCTAAGTACCCTCTGATTTTGTTAGACTTCACTATAAAATATTTTTGCTAAAATTACAGCTTCATACTGGAAGTGAGTGCTCGCGACAATAAAAAAAGACTGTTTTCAAGAAAATTTGGTAGATAATAAGATATTGGGGAAAGTGTTGCCAAATGTGAAAGAGAAAGGTAAATAAATAGTTTTAAAAAAATTTATAAATATTTCTATATCATCATTTCATTATAAACTGTAATTCTGTAACTGTAATATTATGTCATGCTCTACAATTTAACCAAAACAGTGAGGATACATTCTGCTTATTCTAAATTAAAACAAAACTGCTGTTGAACAACCAAATATAAATATTAAAAATAAATTATATGATTTAAAAAGATTTAAAAAATTAATTAAAAAAAAACTCTGACAGTTGATACACTTTAACTGTAACTGTGATCAATATTTTGTTTACATTTTGCTTTGTTCTAAAATAAAAACAGAACTGGGGATTACAGCCTTTGTTGCTTCAAATCCCATAACTCCTCTCATTCAAGTTCAAAATAGAACTGTTTTTGAATTGTTTGTTGATGTTGGAGTTGGTGTTGTTCGAAAAGATATATTTCTAAAACAGTTAATGAACTATATTTAACTTACATTTAATAATGACAACAACTAGACAGTCTGACAATATTTTCCTACTTAATATCAGAGATCTTGAACCACTTAATAGGTTTAATAAACTTCCAACAACAAAAGAAGTGCTTTTAAGATTTCACCAGCATTTAAACGATGCTAAATCTGTATGTAGTGCAGGTCACCGGACAATTGATGAACTTATAGTAGTATGGTCTAAAGCTGAAATACCAACAAGACTCGTTAGACATGCAATTGGTAAATTAGAGAAAATTCATTCAGAATGGCTATTATTGAAAAAGAACAAGAGTAGCCTATCAGAGGCACAAAGAGAACGTGAGCGCAAATTTGTGAGAAAAGTGCACAAACTTTTTGATATTGCTCATGCCATTGATATGACAATGATTAAATTTGAAGAAGACAGAAAATTCCTGATAGATCAGCGCAGTGAAAGAAATATGATAATGACAGCATTGGATAAGAAACTGGCTGGAATGCAAGAGAGAGTTTCAGAGCGTCAAAGGGAAGCATAAGCAAGAAAACAAAGAGCATCTGCTGATGAGGACGCTGCTCCTTCAACTTCAAAAATATTATCAGCAGCAGGAGCAGCATTATCATCATCAGACAAAAGTTCTTCTAACAGTGAGGGTGAGGAAGAATTTGTACCGTACTTTGCTAAAAGAACACACGAAACAGACTCTCAACAACCTCAAGAACAGAATGTAACCTTAAAGAAAAAGTTGTTTACCCACCATGTTACAAGCGCTTTAGATAGAAATCAAGTTTCTGATCGTAAAGCAGTTAGAATAATGGTGCCCATAGCAGCTGATCCCGTTCTACTGTTCATAGAGTGAGAAAGAAGGCCAGGAGCGAATTTGTTGATGTGGTTGCAAAAAATTATGCTTCCGAAATACCCTATTACTATTCACTTTGATAGCAAAATATTACCCGATAATGTGGGTATAGAAATTGGTGACCGTTTACCAGTTATTGTGTCTGGAGATGGGGAAGAAAAACTCCTTGGAGTTCCAAAGTTGCCATCTGGAACCAGAAAAAATGCAGCCGAAGCAATTTACAAAATACTGGAGCAATGGGATCTTTCTAAACAGGTTATAGCTATGTCTTCTGACACAACCTCCGTAAATCCTGGCCATTTGAATGGAACTTGTACTCTTTTGGAAGATAAAATTTGGCGGGACTTACTATGGTTGGCATGCCGTCACCATACTCTTGAATTAATCCTTGCAAAGGTATTTACTTTGTGCTGTGATCCTTCTAGCTCTCCAGAAATTCCTCTACTCAAAAGATGCAAGAAAGTTTGGCACGGAATAGTGAGGAATAACTTCCAAATATTGGAAGTCACACCTGAACCAGTTTCTTTAGCAGTTTGTCTAATCTTTTAAATGAAACAGTAAAAATTCCAAGTGATGACTATCAAGAGCTTATTGAACTTGCAAATACAGTTCTGGGAAAACCTCCAGAAAAGATACATTGGCGGGCACCAGGTCCAGTTCATCAAGCAAGATGGATGTCTAAACTGATCTATGGCATCAAAATATACCTGTTTCGTAACCAAAAAGATGTTGTGAACCATACTAAAAGGGAGGAAGCTCAACTTGAGAAATTCGTGGACGTTTCGGATTCAGGAAGGTCTAAAACGTGGAGATTCGTCAAATTCTCGAGTTCAAAATCTCTTTGTATGCTTCCTTTACGAGATAGAAAGAAGAAACAATGGAATGCATTCGGTTCAGCCATGGAAGTGAAATGTAACTGTCCCATAAGTAGGACGCTGGGCGTTAATGGGATAATCAAATGGGATAAAATTCCACTAGAACTTTGCGCAGTATAATCAAGCAGGACCAAAATGAAATGTGGATTTTTTGCCATATAATTAAGAAGGACCAAATGTACAGCAGAAATTTTTTGTGTGTAATCAAGTTGGACCAAAAGTCGAAAAGTACCTACAGTTGTACAATCAAGGCCTTAGTAGCAAAGATATTGTACAGTATTGTACGATATTGAACAATATTCGCAATATTGTATAATGTTGTACATCATATAATATTATATGATATCGAACGATATTGTACAATATCGACCACGTTGTGCTCCCCCGGGGGGGGGGCCAACCAAATGCTAAGTATGACTTTTTGCAATATAATTAAGATTGGATTTATATAGTCAAGATTTGTATTTCTTCAAGATAATTATTTGGGTATTACAGAGAGTCTTAATGTATTTGCTAAATTAGAATAAATATTTCTGTCATCCTTTGCTTTGAATTTTAATTGTAAAGAGAATCCAACATCGCAGATTTTAAGCATTGTAGTAGACTGTTTAACTGTAGGAATGTCGATATATGTATATTTTCCAGTTT
>BGPR01027691.1:0-20522 GCA_013235015.1 Araneus ventricosus
TCATGCTTCGTTCGGACACATTGTCTCAAAAGCAATTTTTGCGTCTGTGGCTTCTCATCAATCGGCCTGGTTACGTTGCCCTGCGCTATCTGGATGGACAAGTAAATAAACAGTAACATGAGCGTCAAAGAAAGAACAACGATAAAAAACCAAAATAAATAAATTGCTCCTGAAACTTTTTTGGCTCTCTGCAATGTTACAAAGTAATAACCCCAAGATGGCTTTACCTCGGCGTACCAGATACTCTAATACAACAGAAATATTCTAATTAATTTACCAAATTACGATAACATTCATTCTTCTTAAAGAACCCTAAAACGCATTGGCGTTGTAGAAGGCAGTAAGCACTTCATCTCTCTCAAATCAAAACAAGGTGCAAAATCTTGTTCTTTCGACTCATATCAACAAGAACATGTAAAGAGACAATAAACTGGCAAAACCTCACCAAATCAAAACAATTCAATTTATTCTTTTGGTCACTTGACTTTTCACCTACAGGTTATGAGTAATATACTCAAAAATATTATTGGTTTTCCCAGAAAATATGCAGCGTATTAGCAATAAAAATATAGACATTTAAAATCGCCACTGCAATGCTCCCTCGTTCCACTTTTTCAACTCAGTTTAAAGCATAGCTGTTATTCTGTCACCAGCCTTTTCCAAGACATATATTTGGAATAAAGTCCTCCAAATCTTCCTAGCCCTGGGACTTAGAGAACTTTTCTGGCAGTAGTTTTGAGTAACTTTCTCCGGTCTTATCTCACAAAAGGTAATTCCAGGAGTTAATTCAATTTATTCTCTTAATTAGTTCCAGTGCAATTAAGGTTCGGAAGTATCAAGCTAGAATGCTTTGTTTGTTCCTACCGACCTTCAGGGTCTTGTTTTGTGGTTGTGAGATATCAGGAGAATTGATTGACCAAATTAAAGTGATATGTGACGTTTTGGATGAGTGCTAGGTGGTTTGGTGGAAAGGTTGTCTGATGATACAGTAAGCCTGTGGTAGCCTTAAAGGTCTTTAGTATCCTTCAATGATACTTATTGAAGCAAAATTCGTTTGGGGTAGAAAGGATTCAGCTGGTATTTCTGAGGGAATGACGTTTCAGATGAAATAGAAAAGTATTTAGTTAGTTTAGTATTTTCTGGCGATCTCGTAGTAAGCAGATTCTGTAAGTGATCTTTTTTCATTTCTATTTCCACGAGCCAAATCTGTTTGAAGTAACACCTGAATGATTATCGAAATTCTAATTAAAGTCAATAATTAAACAAGTAAAACAGAGAAGGAACTTGCTTTGAACTTGGGAAATGGGGTCAATCTTTTTTATGCAAGCACAATTTATTGTAGCATTTGTAAATGTCTTGAATTATCAGTTGATGAAGTGATGCAGTACGACTCAATATATTTTATGAATAAGAAAGGCTTGTTGTCAGAATTGTAATCTCATGTTCATTTTAAGACGGTCACGTGTCGGACGAAGAACCACGCATTTTTGCCGTATTAACCGAATTTTTATGTTCTGTCATACTATAAGAATCTTGAATTCACGGATAGGTTCTCTCAATCTTACAAGAGGGAGTTCTGAATAGGGCCTCATCTGGACCATATTAGAGGCGAGATTTTTAAAGCACATTCTAAGCTGTCCCTATACAGCTGGCTCTGCCTAAACAGACTGGTAAAGCCTGGTGGTAGAATCTGGTCAAGGTACAGAGGGTTCCAGGTTCAAAACCCGATTCCACTGAAGATCACCGTGTAAGACCCAATTGCACGCTAATCTGCACGTAGTGATAAGCAGCCTCATGTTGCTTTAAATGGAACGACCAGCAGCTAATTAAACGCATAGTTGCAACTCCCCTTCCACTAGTGTGGCTGCTTGGTTGGAGAGGGCATAAACTCAGGGTGATCGTAGTAATCCCAGGCACGGCTCTCAGAAATTGCAAGATAGTCATATTAGCCCTCTGTTATTCTAAAACAGAACGTTAATATAACTAAACTAAACATACGTAGTGGCTAAAGCACCCCTTCTTTGGTGCATGGGGTGCTGGGAGGCACAGAGGGACCATATGCTGTGTTTGAGAGCACACCCATGTTATCTTCTGAACCAATATGAGTAGTTTGGATTTCATTTGCCATGGGTGTGTTATGGGATAGTGAAAGAAATCTCGAGGAAACTGAGTTCGTAGATGGGCTATCCACTGGCCAGAAAGAGGTGGAATGGTGTGGGTTGAGGTACTGTTTCCATAATTTCACCAGTGAAGATAGAAAAATTCAAATTAAGGCAGGAATTATCTTTTTTAGTATCGCAGCAACAGAACAATTTTTTGCTTTAAAGTTTTTTTACTGTACCCAGTGCTTAGAAATTATAAACTGAAATGTGATTTTTACTTTTTATAAATTAAGAACAGGCTTTTTTAACCTGTCCATGTACATCCTTGTGCCGGGCAATCTCGATATTTTGCTGTTCACCCTCTTTTCATTCTTGTGGCTTCCAACCACATAGAAAATGGGGAATGTTCATATATCTCCAAATAAGGGATCACCATTTGCCTTCCCTGGCTTGATTGGATTTTTTTTATTCTATAATGTTGTTATAAAATATAAAATTCAATCTTTTACTAGTTTTATTATTTATTTTCACATTCATTGTAGTTATTTACTTAATTATTAAAAAAATCTCGGATATTCAGTACAGTATTAATTTAAATAAATATAAAATTTACATAGATGCAATATTAAAATGCATTGACAGTTTCTTCCCTTATAATCTTTACAATGAACTCAATGATACCACGGAGTTTGTGTTTTAATGGGTGCGTTGCTAAAGTTCAAATTAATGTATCTCATTATCATGGGGTGTTTGCAGTGGATTCTTTTTTGAAACCAGATGTTTACATTTCAATTTAGAACTCAATAGCTTTGAGGGATGGCTGTATTTTGCATTATATTAAACAAAATTTGAGACTGAACTTATGCTGTTTTGGCAGACTCAATTTTTTGGTTTGGAAATCTTATTTGCTCATCTTGATTTAAAGGGAAAATATAGAAAAGAGATTAATTTATGTAAATAGATAATTTAATAAGTCCACATTGTTGAGTATGGTTTTTTGCTACAAAACTAGAAATATAATACAAACATTTAATCAATCTTAAATATCTAGAAGAAAACGTCGTTAGTTACAACACAATGTTTCAAGGATTATATTATCTTTGTAGCGAAGATGTACTTAAAGTTATTTTTTTATTACTACAATCTGTATAATTTTGTCAAGAAAATTTTTTTCTTTGGTCAGATTAAGATTATTTACTGAATAAAATTCCTAAAAGCACACAAGCTATGCCTTGCAGTGTGAGTTGTGTTTATAACTGTTTTCACCTATATTGTTTTAATTTTCTAAAACTGTTGCGATAGAACAGTTCACAATGATGCAAGATACAAAACATTATGCGCAAAATTGCTTCTCCAAATGCATACTCAATTATATTCTCGATACTACGAAGGTTAACGAGAAAAGCGTCTTATTGTGCACGTAGACGAAAAGCCTCCCCCCCCGGGGGCAATTCTCGTTGATTTACTGGTCGCTTTAGCTCACGAAAATTCTATATATTTAAAATAATTTACAAAACCAGAGAACCATTCCCCCAGTCCCAACCTCTGAGCCGATTTCCTCGATTTTTATTTCATATGGAAGCTCATTACCTCTAGATATGTCACCTGTCCCCCACAACAATTCCCATGTCCACTCAACCGGTACGGAGGCTGTCATGGCATCAGGCACGGGGACATGGGGCGGCGTTCTGTCCCCCACCACCCTCCATTTCCGAAAGAAATCGAGAAGATACTGATTTCTTGTACATTCTCTATGCGGAAAAAAACATAAGTGGGTCCTCAGCCCCAACCAATGGACTGGTTTTGAAAATTTAAATTTCATATGACAGCTTATGACGTCTAGATATGTCCACCCACCACCCTCTATTTTCGAGATATATCGCACTAAATAAAACTTTCGCAGAATCTCTCAGCCTCTACAACCGCCAATTCGCCAATTTATTTTCCCAAGTTGCAAGCGTGGCTATAGGGTATTAATATCCAACATATTTACATATACACTATATGCCCAAAAGTATCCGGACACATTCAGATTTTCACATTTTTCAGAATTTATCCGGAAAGGTTTAACTGACTGCCTTTAAACTTCGACAATGTGAAGTATAGATTTTAACTCGCATTTCACATTGAAGATTCGGTCCTGAGGGCAATTAGGCGACCGTCTACAAACTGATGAAGACAAAAACGTTTTTGGCCCACCCCGCTTCACAGAATACTGATAACAAGATGAAACTTTCTGAAATGGTAATGTTTAATGTGCATAATATTTACAGGGAAATAATATTTGGGAAGATATAAAGATTTTCTTACAAAATCCCAAATTTTTCCACCTGCTTTTTGCTTATAACAATCAGAGTTCTCTCTTATATTATACGAAACTCACAGAAAGAATGACAATATGTTAGAGAAGCATTTTGTAAAAATTTGGAAAAGAAATTTTGAATATTACAGGAAATATGAGGATTTTTAGTAAATGTTTTACTGCGCATGCCCGAAAGATAGCGTAATTTTTCTTTCACAACTTTAAACATAGATATATAGGGCAACTTATATAAAAAAATTCAGTTCAATATCATTAGTATCAGACCAGATATCGGCATTACAACGAGCGGAATTTTAGCTCCTGTCGAAGAGAAGCTAAAAGATGAAGGGTTGTACACAAATTGATATTTTTTTAACTTATATCTTTAAATGGTTATATTGCATTGTTTAGTGTTTAGAATTTGCTGAATACCCGTGAACACTTCAAATATTCATAACAAACAAAAAATATATGTTTGTAGAATTATTAAAATATTTTAAGAAGAGAAATTTTTTAATTAGATAAAAAAATCGTTTCGCCATAAAAGAAATATATTTAAAAATATCGTTTGGCCGAAAAATTGTAATATGTAACTTGTTAATAATCATGTAAATAATATAATTAAGGTAATAAAATTTTTGTTATTTATAGTGCCTAAATAGCTGTAATTTACGTTATGCACGTAATTGATAAGTGTTCATGGGTATTCAGCAAATTCTAACCACTATATAATTCAATATAACTATTCAAAGGTATAAGTTTAAAAAATATTAATTTGTGTACAACCCCTCATTTTTTAGCTTCTCTTCGACAGGAGCTAAAATTCTGTTCGTTGTAATGCCGATATCTTTTTGAATACTAATAATATTGAACTGAATATTTTTATATAGTTTCCCTATATATCTGACTTTAAATTTGTAAAAGTAAAATTACACTGTATTTCGCGCATGCGCAGTAAAACCTTATTTACTACAATTCCTCGTATTTCCTGTAATATTCGAAAATTCTTTTCCAAATTTTTACAAAATGCTTCTCTAACATATTGTCATTCTTTCTGTAAGTTTCGTATAATATAAGAAGACACTCTGCATGTTATAAGCAAAACTGGTAGGAAAATTTGTAATTTTTTAAGAAAACCTTTATCTTCCCAAATATTTGTGCTGAGTTTACGAAAATTAATGTAAATATTATGCACATTAAACATTACCATTTCTGAAAGTTTCATCTTGTGATCAGTGTTCTGTGAAGCTGGGTGGGCCAAAAACGTGTTTGTCTTCATCAGTTTGTCCCCTAATTGCCCTCAGGACAGAATCTTCAATGTAAAATGTGAGTTACAGTCTATTCTTCACATGCTCGAAGTTTAAAGGCAGTCAGTTAAACCGGGGCCGCCGCGACGAGTATTCATTTTATAGGCCTGGAACAGCCGAAGAGGGAGAAAAATTAAGCGATGGAGCTGTACGCTTAAGACGTTGTTTACGTTCTTCGTCTGTCGTTTTTCTTTCTAAATTATTTTATATAACTCTCAATTTCCGACTAAGAACTGATGCTGATAACCATAAGTAATGATGTTAATAATTTAATCGTTTTAGAGAGATTTCAAAATAATAAAAACATAAAATATTTAAGAAATATGTTTTCAGAACTCAGTTTGAAATGTTTGCATTTACATGAAAAATTCATGATAGAGAATAATTTTAAAACCATTTAAGAAATAATAATTCCTTTGTTTTAAATATTTTTAAATCATTTTTAAAGCAACAGCATAATAGCCACCATTTCCATAGCAAAACAAAAAAAAATTTGGAAACATCATTACTTCAATGTGAAATTGTGTGAACAACGCATCAAGTGATTAAAAATAAAATAAATAAATAAAAAGTAAAGAGTTTCCCAAAAAAACACTAGAGGAGCCTTTTTTTTAGCCTCTACTTATTTTAGAATTGCCTTTTCAGAGTAAGTTGTCTATAATTGCTTAAATGTCTGTTCAAATGAACAAAATATTTCTGAGGTTGGTTTTCCGAGTTTATTTATTTATTTTGTCTTGAAATAGAAACAGTTTTTGATGAATTTATCATTCAATGCGCTTTTTCAAAATAAAAACTATCTAATTGCTCGCCCTGGAACTTAGAAACATTTAATGACATCATAAAACATCTTTCGCACATTTAATAACCGATTTAAATTGCAATTTTAACAATCAATCAATAATAGTTTTAATATTTAAGAATTTGAACATCATAAATTCCAAGTTTTAATTCTCTGTAAAATAGAAAATAAATTTTTGACGAAACATCAACTAATATAAAAATAACTGCCAAAATTTTATGAAATATTGCAATAATTCCTACTTATACTATTAAGCAGAAGTTGCATTTATCAAAAATAATGAAATTATTGTTTCTAAGCTTTTGCTTTTTATACATTTATTTTCAAAATGGACAAGAAAAAACTGAATACATTATCATCGCTAGGATTCGTGTGAATACTTAAGAGAATTTATTTCTCTTAATTAGTAATATTTTCCGAGTTATAACATAATCGGAATTTAATACAATTATTATAAAAAGTGAAACATTTTCTGCGAATACTATTCGATACACACAAATTTAACACACACAAATACAAGAAGACCAGACAGATTTTTTTTATAAATCCAAAACATGCAAAGTAATATACACTAAGCAAAGTATTTATATATTAATATTTAAAAAAACGAATTATTTCAACTGTCAACGTGCTCTACAGTCCGGCGTTTAGGCTTAGTATGTACTTGAAACTAAACAGGTATAACTCGAAAAAATACAGCTAATAAAGAGAAATAAGTGCTCACGTGAATGTCTGGGATGATACTGAATTCTGTTTTGGGTAATCCATTTGTGAAATAAGAATATTTAAACAGTATTTAATCGTAAAAAGAGCTCGCGAGTCCAAACCATGTGAGTAGTCACTATGGTGTGCTATGGTAAACAGCTGACCAACACATAAACTGGACCTTCGCTTAGCTGGTAAGCGTAATGGCGGAAAGACGTGTAGTTCCTGGCCCATAAAACTGATTTTTCTCTCTAGGAGGCCCTGGTTAAACCTTTCCGGAGAAATTTTTTAAAATGTGAAAATCTGAAAGTGTCCGGATACTTTTGGGCATATAGTGTATTTCAGCTATTTCCTTGTACATTTTCTATGGCGAAACGCTGGTCGCCGAAGGCGGCTAGTTCATTCTTATGAAAACGGTCCATAATAACATTTAGTTAATAATTGCATCGCATTATGTATCGTAGTTTTAACCAAAATTAAACTCAAAATTCTGAAAAGGTTAATCCTAATATGTTAAATTTTGATCCATTTTACCAGTCTTTTCATTTTTATAATACATTTAATCTCTTTGATTACTGATGCTAAATATTATATGAAGTCATCGCTTTAAATGTTAAATAAACGATTTTTCCATGATAAAACCATCAATTTTTACCGTGTTAATCGTGCAATTTTAATTCCGACACGGGGAGGGGTGATTTCAACAATTTGTAAATTATAGTTCAAGCAGAATCTGCTTAAATGTATACAACTTGAAAAATTCCGACGCATGGTCTTTGAGCTATTGACAGCTCATATTTTTCTTCATTTGATAAAGAATCATCTACAAGTACTTCGAAATTCATAAGCATTTGAATTTTATGAAATTATGATTGAAAACGAATGAGAGTTCGTATTTAATATAAATTCTCTCCTGCTGCATTTCCAAAATATAACTTTCCCTTTCTGCAATTAATTCACTTCCTCTACTTCAGAAGCTCCCAACATGTGGTAGCGTGTACGCGAAATCACATTTGGTAATGGCAGAAACAAGAAAACATGAAGAATTAAAAAAGTTACTGAATTTGATTTCTCCAAGTGAATACTTGCTATTTAATAACTATACCACCTGAATAGTTGATTATTACAAAGTGTAAGCCTAAGCCATCCTTATAAGTTAATGCTAAATTATTACAATACTAATTTCATTTGTTTTGGCTCGTTAAACTAATGCTATTTTTAAAAATGCAATCAAATGTAAGATAAAGTCCTGCAAATATTGTTAATTCGAGTCATTTTACTCTTAAGCTAAACTAAGCATTAACATTATTGATAAAACCTTCTTACATAGGCGGATAGCTGGTTTATGGGGGGAGGGAGGATATACCAAAAGGGGTTACTTGAAAATATAAAGATTAATGAAGGGATACGCTAGGAAATAAATGTTGGGAACCTCTACTCTACTTGAAACTCATATGACAGAACTCGTATGATAATATTAAGGCGACCAGGGACTTTCAAAATGATTCTTTTAGATTTTCAACTAATCAATTTGAAATTTTGCGGGCATTAATAGGATCATTATATAAGACAACAAAAAAAGTTCGCTGTAATATATTTATTTAATTCTGAGTTATGGGTATAAATGTAATTTTTAATAAAATTAAAAGCCTTTATGATAAATGTTCCAGGCGCTCCAAAATTACTCGAAATCATTCTAATTTTTTTAGTTAAATACTCTAACACCTTTTCAAAAAAATTTGGCTTCATTTTTATGATTCATAAAGGAATTTCAAAATGAATACACATAATAACTCGATACTATTGATTTTGGAAAAAAAATATGCCCAATATTTGATATGGAAGAAAATATTTACATTTTGATAAAATAACTTCTTATATGAATGCCAAAAATTATTCTTCATATATGTTTTTGTACCTATATAAATTGTCATGAAATCTGAACTAAAATTGAAGCGCCTGGAACATTTACCATAAAAGCCATCTTTAAAATTTACATTTATACCCATAACTCAGAAATAAATATATTGGTGTGAAAGTTTGTGTGTTGTCTTACATAGTGATCCCATTAATGCTTGCAAAATTACAAATTTATTAGTTGAAAATTTAAAAAACTGATTTTGAAGGTCCCTGGTCGCCTTAACAAGACATGTGTCTAATCTTTGCTGATATATTTATTGGAAAACAGTTTTTTCCACTGGTTGAGGTGCGGTTAGTTTTTATTTTCCTGTTCCGATAGTTAAACCCAAATAAAGTTTCTAAAAAAGTAAAGAACAATAACTAAAAGGAACAAAACACACACACGAGCAAATGATTAAACAGAAAAAACGAAGGCCGAAAAGTTTTATTTGAAACCAGAATATTGCAAAATAAATGTTTAAAAATCAATATGTTGTACAAATTTACCTGATATTCTAAGCAGATATATTAAAATAGCAGGAGAGCAAGAAATAATCTATTTAAAATTTCAGATATGGTACAAAGTTCTTTCAAAATGTTAAATTAAAAACAGTAATGTCTCATAATGTATTTGGAAACAGAAATCTAGAAACGTCCGTTGATGGATACAATATCTTAATATCTTCGAACGTTCAAAATTATACAGCTCCCAGCCAATTGTACAACAAAGAAATAACATTCGAAGACATTCGGAGATCTGTTCCTTCAAGTCAACTAAGTTCTCAGAATGGCATCGAAAGAATTAAGAGGCGTTTTAGAGGAATTCGAAGGAAAGCATTACAGAATTAATTGTAGACCATTGTTGTTCTTGTTCTATTCAGTTATTGCCTTAACTAGCGGCTCTCAGCCAACCGCAAAAAGAGGAAAATACCCGAAGAAGCTTGATACACGGTTCCTTTAGCGGGGTTATAAGCGGAAATATTCATCACTTCTATGCTGTCTTGAGTTATTCTCTAATATAGCTGCTCTCAGTCAACCTCTAAACGAAGAAATATGACCCATATCATTTCGATGAACAGTACCTTAAGCGTTCTTAAATGAGCAATGTTCCATTAAGATGGCGTTTCAAATGGAGAAGAGGAAAACGATGTGGAATTAGACTTCACCATGCCATTTTTTCAGTTATTTACCAATCCTTGAGCTTTGAGTTAATTGTTCTAGAGGAAATATCATCCAAAGCAGTTTCTTTATTAGAAGTATATTTTTCAAATGTTCGAGAGATTAAATTTTTTTCTGGAAGGCAAGATAAAAAAGTTTTGTTTTAGAAGCTACCAGGAATAATAATATACGATAGTTTTCATGAAATAAAATATCTAGTCTTTCTTTTATTTGATTTCAAATGCATTATGTATCCAACACGTAACGAATTTGCTCAATTTTAACCATGGAATGAATACTTTAAGTTATACGAATTTTGTCGAAACGCATTGGTAACAAAAAAACTAATACATCGAGAATGACTGAGCAGTCATTGTGAAGTAATTTCTATGCTGCTCAATCCATTCATTGCAGTACACATCACTTTCTGTAGGAGCAAATGGTATATCAGTAAATGAATCATCGAAATTCTTCGGAAAGCAAATTGAAATATCAATAAAGGGATTGTTGATGCAGTCTTTTAAGAACGGATTTGTGCACAGCAATGGAAGGCTTCCATCTCCAGCAGCAAGAATAAGGGAGTTATCAATGCAATCTTGTAAGAATGGGTTTGTAGACAGCAATGGAAGACTACCTTTTCCGACAGTGAGAACAGCATCCGTATCATGGATGGTGAAAAATGGATTTCCATTTGAACACTGTGTACATGCAGTTTCCATGTTATATGGGATTTTGGTAAATTTTTCTTCGTGTGCACTAGCATTTTCGAACAGGAAAGAATTTGTGTCCAAGGAAATGTTTTCACACTTATCGTTGTTCAGATCATCATTGTTTTTCTCAAGATCAAAACCTTCGGTCGAAACCCTGGCATATTTTCTAGCAATCAAATTAGATCCATGGTTCTTAACATCATTGACTTTCTTCTCCTTTTGATTTGTGATCCTTTCCTTGTACTCAATTAGGAAAGCATATGGGAATATGCCAGTTATGTACCAGAATTTTCCACAAAAAAGGACTTTAACCAGGTACCAGATCCAAGGAATCAGCCAAGCCACAATTTTTATCGTAACAGTCTTTTGGAATAGCCCCCAGATATAAGGTAGCAGCCAAGTAATAATTTGCACCGTAATAGCCTTCTGGAATATTCCCCAGATCCAAGGGAGCAACAAAGCGATAAAGGTTGCAGTAATCATCTCCAAAATGCAAGTTTTCTCCGCATTAATACTCAATCTGTTGACTCTCTATCGACAGAAAATTTCAGTTTAACCAGCACTTGACTAAGTCAACAAACAAACAAAAAAATATTTTATGACAATAATGGGTATACAAATACTAAGTTGTGATAATAATAGGTTTACAATAGTAAACTATGTTTCACATTGTTCCGAAACAATAGCATTATTTTAACTAAGCAACTATTAACTAACCACTACATTTTTCAGCAACTATACCATTGTTTTAATTAAACAACAATGATAATTTGACAATAATAAAGGGTGGTCATAAATTATTGGACCCATTTAAAAAATTAATTTTAAAAAACTAATAATGTTATAACTTCGGGTTTTTTTTAATGAGAGCGTGTTTTAAAAAGCTTTTTTCGCATAGGTAACTCGCCGTTACGGCGGTCTAGGTAGTCGTAAATTATTGGACATCTTCCATTTTTGACAGCCACTATCTGCGAAACTATTAAAGATAAGAAGAAAAATGAAAGTATGTATTTGTAGGGAATTTCATGCTCTTTAATTTGTTAAACCAATTGAAATTCAAAAACTGAATAGTTTTCGAGATATTCAATAAAAACTAAAAAAGGAAACCAAAAAACGCGCATCAGCTTCTGCTGATCGGTAGCCATTGCGTATAGAAATCTCTCGCTGAAGCAAATTAACACTGGTGGACAAATGCTAAGGACCATTTTTAAGATGCGAAAAATTTAGACTTAAAGTAATACAACGGTTCGCAAAAAATTGCGGAGAATCGTGGGACATACAATCGTCAGAACTCATTTTACAGTGAAGATTCGGTCACTAGGACATTTAGGGGACCGTCCACAAATTGATGAAGACGAAAATTATTTTATCCCGCCCCGTTTCACAGAAAGCTGATGATGAGTTGAAACTTTCATCAATGGTTTTGTTTGATGTGCATAATGTTTACATGAATTTTCGTAAAAATAGCAAAAATATTCGTGAAAATAATAAAGGTTTCTTTAAAAAAATCCCTATTTTTTCCGCATGTTTTTTGCTTATGGCATACAGAGTTTTAGACCAAACTGTACGAAATTTACAAAATATTTTACAATGTGTGAGAGAATCTGTAATTTAAAATTTGAATTAAATAATTCAGGACATAAGTGCATTTGTAGTAAATAATTGTTTACCTAGCATGTGCGAAACGTAGAGACATTTTTCTTTCATAACTTCAAAGCCAGATATATCGGACAACTTATATAAAATTTCCAGTTTAATACTGATAATATTGAGAAAGATATCAGGATTACAACGAGGTGAATTTTAGTACACTCTAAGAGAATCTAAAGGATAAAGGTCAATGCACAAACTGATCATCGAAATGAAATTTGATTTATTAATATACATGAGTATTCAGGATATCCACTTCCATAAAATTCAATATTACTGTTCGAAGATTCAAGTTTAAAAAATATAAATTTGTGCAAGAACCCTCATCATTTAGCTTCTCTTAGAGTGTACCGAAATTCATCTCTCTGCAATGCCGATATCTTTCTGAATATTAACGATATTGAACTAGAATTTTTATAAAATTGCCTTGCTTTGAATTCATTAAGAAAAATTTCGCTACGTTCGTATATGCATTAAACAATTATTTACTACAAATACTCTTATTTCCTGAATTATTTAGATTATTTTATTCGAATTTTAATACAAAGATTCTTTCACACGTTGTCAAATATTCTGTAAGTCTCATGCAATTTGGTTAAATCCTCTGGATGCTATAAGCAAAAAACATGCAGGAAAATTAGGGATTTTTTTTAAGAAATCTTTATATTTTCACGAATATTTTTGCCATTTTTACGAAAATGCATGTAAACATTAAGTACATCAAACAAAACCATTGAAGAAAGTTTTAACTCATTTTCAGCTTTCTGTGGAAAAGGGTAGGACAAAATAATTTTTTTTCCATCAATTTGTGGATGGTTCCCTAAATGTCCTAGTAGCCGAATCTTCACTGTAAAATGTGAGTTCAGACGATTATATGTCCCACGATTCTCCGCAACTGATTGCGAACCATTAGTCCAAATTTTTCGAAACCTTAAAAATGGCCCTTAGCATTTTCCCACCATAGTAGAGCGCTTCTGAAAAAAAATTTTTATTTGATCTATGATTTAAAACCAGCGGGAGTGGTCTCCCCTAAACTTTCTCGTATACTCTGAACACATGTAGAGAAAAAAAAGTTAAAAGGCAGTAAAACGAAAAGGATTCCCTAACGCAGTGAAGAAAAATAATAAGTGAAAGGTCATACCACGATTTCCGAAGGTCGTCCAACGCGGAAGTGGAATTAGAAGCCGACATGATTACCAATAGGGCTGGGTGTAAGATAAAGAAAACGAAATTTGCAATTTGAACGCCTTTTTTTTTAACCGATTGACACAAAAATTGGACACATATCTACCATTAAGGTAAGAAGGCCACATACTAAATTTCACTCGCTTAGCCCTTTCTGTTTTTGAACTATCCTGTTCACAGACGGACAGACATAATTGGGGAAAAAATTTGACTCTATGGAGATCTAAAGCGTAGATTCAGCAAAAACTCGATGTCTGATTTTTTGAAAGTTAAAGACTTTCTCTTTGTATACTTCTCGTAGGAGATTATAAAAAAGTAATGGTTTAATATCAAATAACCGAAGAATATTTCTTGCATCTTAGTCATGAACAACTTAAATCTTCATCTTACTGAATTATAATGAATATGTTGTGTAAAAAGTAATGCTTTGCGAACAAAGTAATAATACATATATTAGGTGTCACTGAATGAATATAACGAACTTGAAGATACCTGGGAAAGAAATTCGATATATAGAAATTTCGATAGACAGAAATACATATTGCAAATTTTACATCGTTTTATTACTGAAAACAATCACTTATATTTAATTTTTAGGGTTAAAGAAGACTTAAGAAATCAACCTAACAAAGATTTTTATTTTTAAAAATGTCAAATATGTACGTAATTTCTAAATTTGTTTACAATGTACAAAAATAATATAGGTTCTTACACAAAAAAAAGAGATTAAATTTTAATTTATTTTTGGACAAAATAGTCCCCAATATCTTTTATCAAAGCCGTTTCAAAATAAGGTTTAGTTTTAATCAGAGAGTTAACCCTGTGCATTCCGAAAGATAATGAGGTGCATAATTATTACACGTGTGAGTGTAAGGATGGATTACTAAAAATTCTAATTCCTAAATTATTCCTAATTTCCAATCTAACAAGAATGAGTAAAAGATGCATGGTTCAGAATGTCGAGTCCGATTCGGCATAAGATTGAAAGGGTTAAAAGTGTCTTCAGGAATGTTAGGAATAAATCCCCGAGCTTTGTCCTTATGTATTGAGATTTTTTATTTATTTGTTTTGCATTCATTTTGGATTGCTTCCACTACTTATTTTCCAGGTGGCTTTTCAATTAATTCATCATCATCATCATGTTTGAATTCATCTTGATCAAAGCAATAGCCCAATATGTGATGACCGTGGGAAGTGGTAATCATCCACAATTAAGTTCAAATCCGCGGGTAAAAATTTCTCGAATTCAATATTTCAGTTATTACGGGGATTGAATTATCATTTATTCCGTCCGATATTTATGCCTCATATCAAACAAAATTTCTGTTCGATAGAAAACTTTATTGAGTATAGAGAAATTTCTTTTCTAATGAAAATCCCAGATTCCTGAAAAAAGTTCGATGCATAGAGATTTTCGGTTTATGGAAGTTCGATAGATGGGTGCTACAAAAAGGAAGTGTTTTGATATTTTCAAAACCAGGTCACGCTCCATACCTGAAAAAGTTTATAAAATTATACATGACTTTTTAAGAAATAAAAACATTTAAAAATTCCTTTCTTAATATAAAGAAGAAAGAGAATAAATAATATAAAGCTCAATACAAAGCTGAAGAAAGAGAATAAATAATATAAAGCTCAATACAAAGCTGAAGAAAGAAAGAAATAATATAAAGCTCAATACAAAGCTGAAGAAAGAGAATATGATTTTTTCTAAACGTTCAAATGGTCGTTTTGATCAGAGGTATTATCATAAAAGATCTGATTTGGAAATCAAATCAATTTATGATTTGATTTGATAATGATAAATAAAGATAAGGATAAATAAGCATTTCCAATTCTGTACATTAATGTGTCTTTAACCTTTTGAGGACAGGTACGACGCATATCGTGCGGCAGTAGGTATGCACTGTTAAATGTACTAAACGCTAGCGGAGGTGGAAAGCTCGCCACCCCTCAAACCTCTTATTAACATTGCTCCTACTTATTCCCATAGTTCCCATTGACCTTGAAGCAGTCAATTTAATCTAATAACGCATGCAAGTGCATGAAACGCTCTCCATAAGCCAACTTGACTCTCATGAAAAGGCGAGAAATAATCCCCCTAAAGCAAAATTCGGCTGTTTTGGAAAAATGAAGGAAGGAAAGGCCAGCTAAGGATGAATTTGAAGCATGAGATCTCGACGGAGAAATCTCTGAATACACTGAATACACAGACTTTGAAACCAATTCTGAGATTGATATGGAGGACAATCCAGTTCACGCAGAGGATAGCGACACATATTTGGACACAAATGGGTATATCGTCCATCCATTCAACCTGTTCTCTTATTATACCATAAAAAAATCAAAGGTGTGTATGATTAAATAAGCTTCCAGTTGGGAGAAACGAGATGGCGCATAAAGTTAGCCAACCCGATTCGAGCGTTGCACCAAAGTAACCTGCCATCATAGGGATAAATGGTCAGTGAAAGAGTCCCTTAGGTTAGTCGGGAGACGAAATCAATCTCTACTAATAATTAAGATTGTGCGTGTTAGCATAACTTCCAAAAGCATTACTACACAAAAATGATGTCCACGGCATCTGAAAATTCAAAAAAATATATTTTCAATATCATCAATTAAATTGCTGCACAATTTTTTTTCTCTCATTTTAATAAATTTTTTGGCATAATTTACAGCAATACTTTGCGTTGTTGCAATGAGAATCAAACCGTTTTCATTGTTTAAAGAAATATTTAATTGTGTGTTTCTCTGCCGTTGGTGAAAGCTAAGGTAATTATCCTAATGGATTTTGCTTTCCTTTTTTATTTCATTAATTTTATCTAATATAAGTCTTCTCTAAAATAGTAAGTGTCGTAGGAAATACCGTCCTACCGCCAGGAGAAAAACCCTGAACAGGGTTGCCTCACGTAGACCAGTCGAAGAAAGGAGGGAAACGGATATAAAATCAACCGGAACATCTGGTGCAATCTGTTCGTTTGGCGAGAATTCGTTTTCGACCGAAGTGCAAACGTGACTCGAAGGTCACGGTACAAAGCGAAATAAGACTTCCGCCTATTCTATGTGCGCCAAACGAAATGAAGCCCTTTTCTTCACCCCCAAAATGCAGTGGAATATCCCGCTTCCATAACGACCGCCACCGGGATGTCTAGTGTCTAGGGTTTTTCTCGTGGCGGTAAGACAGTATATCCAGTAAGCTGAACAATTACGACTCCTGTGCTTTAATTATCTTATCAGGATGTTTTAATCCAGCTAATTTGCTGCTGGAGGTAAAATATGCCGTACTATTTTAATGCTGAAATCAAATGCATGTTTTGCATGAGGAATAAGAAAGTGAAGTATGCGCCGTGAACGTACAATTAGATGTTAGATCAAGCGGACAGTTACTTGATTCATTTACGGACGTTCATGTAGACGATGAACAGAACAGGTGCAAGACTACTGAAAGAACGTGGGTTAAAAGTCTGTCACAATTTGAAGTTTAAAATTGCTTTGTTAAGGGAACCATGAATTTCAAATTATGCATAAAATATTCCCGGTGAAGATGCTGGTCGCCGAAGGAGACTAGATTTTGATAAGATTCTAATTTAAAATTGCGATGGGACATAATTTATTTTTAATTTTTAAATAATTACCGGATAAACATTAAATATTGTAACAGCAGAGCAATAAAAAAATAATTTCAACTATTTTCTTTAATTCTCAGGGGAACCAATTTTTTTTAATTTTTTGTAATCAAATAGTGATGAATTTTTAGTTATTTCCAAGTGCATAAACAACAAAAGTAAATTAATTCCATGGCATTGTTGAAAAAATCTTTTCCAACATAGCTAACAAGTTTGCCTAGATTAATATTTTTGGGGAAAAAATATACTGAAAATTTGTTTTTCTAATTTGATTATGAACGGAAAACATTTAACAAAAAAATATTTTTGTAAAAACTTATTTGCTGCCAATTCAGTAATTTTTTTTCCCTTTAACTTTGATGTTTTGCATTAGAAGTTTTGTAGATATTCTTCCTATAGAGATTTTAAAGAATTATAAATTGCAAAACAAGCAAATTTTTAATTAATTTATTAAGAAGTCTTTGCAACTCAAAAGCTTTGTTATATAATTGGTTTATGCAGGGTGTTCCAAAATTCGACCGAAAAACTTCTAGGAGTAATTATACACGTCAACACAAACAACTTTCTCAATAGAACATGGGGTCGCAAAAGCAAAGGGTGAACTCTACACAGGGCTCTTTGCCAGTGAATTAAGTAAAAAAAAGGATGTAACAGGTGAAGTGCACAACGCAGGTTTAATGGAATCCAAATTCACGACAGCACAACATCACAGTTGCACGAATAACAACACTGAAAGTCGTACGCAACATGACAAATATAATGACAAGTAGGACGCCATATCAACAACAAATCTTTGAAGTAACATAAAGTAAGTGTTCATAGGACATGCTGCCAAAGCTTTAGAAGTTTCGCATGTTGTTATTCGTGCAATTGTGTTGTTGTGGTATTGTGAATTTGTATTCCAATGAACCTGAGTTGCATACTTCATTTTTGATTATATTCTTGACATTTTGTTTTATGAATGTTTATGTTGCATATGTTGCTTTTACAATTCTGCTATGTTTGTTTCTCATTTGTTATATATATATCAATGTCATGAAAATCAAAAAATGTTGACATAAAATGGAGAGACTGTAGTTAATCGGTAAAAGCGTATAGATGCTCATCAGGGTAAGTAAAATCTATACGAACCGCTAAAAAATTAGTGAAATCATAATGTTTTCTGCGAACAGTGCTGGCATAAAGCTAAAAACACTGTCCTTTACCCCGAACATTATGATAAACCAAGAATTTGAATGAAATACCAAATAATAGAAATAATTTTACGAACCTAAAACTGATCTCTTTAAGAACTCTCGGCTTTTTATTTCCGCAGCTTTTTTTCTTGACATTCTGTTTTATGAATGTTTATGTTGTATATGTTGCTTTTACAATTCTGCTATGTTTGTTTCTTATTTGTTATATATATTCTGGGCATGGGGTAAGTATATTTTTATGATGGCTGATTTTATTAATAGCCATATGGCTAATATTTTTAAATAAATCTTATTAGCGTCTTTATGTTTGTGTTTGGTTTTCCTTTTTCTTTTAAAATAATGCTTTTTATGTACAGGCATCCTTTGTCTTTTATTGGGAAATTTCGGGTTAAGAGAAACTATATTTGGCGTAAGGCAAGCTTCTTACAGAAGAAATTTCGCAATTAATTTGAATCCATTTCGAATAGAATCCTTAGCCCTTGATAAAATGGACTAGAATGAATGGATTCCTTGTTTAATTCGATTCCCGCTGAGTTTATCTTAGGGGGGTTTTTTTTGGCTTTTTTTGAATATTGATTTCTGTTGTTCTTTGTTCTTTGTTTGTAGCTACTATTGCCCGCTATTTAAACATTGTCTAAATTTTATTGTTTAAATTTAGTTATTTTGTTGTTTCTGCCTAAAGTTTAAGTTAAATTTATTTTATTGAAATATATTCTACTTTTTCTAGTTGATTGTTTTAAAGCTCATCTTATATTCTCTTATCTTTTATGAGCTCCCCGTTGTGGTCGATCTTTGAGTTTGCGACCCCGTTTTCTATTGCGAAAGTTGTTTGTCTTGGCGTGTACATTTGCCCCTAGAACTTTGTCGGTCGAATTTTGGAACACTCTGCGCATTAAACTGCACCTAAAATATCAAACTCTCGTCTTGAGCTATATCTTTTATTCTGTATTTTTTATTTTCCAAAAATAAAGCTGATGCTAACTATTTTCTGATTTTGTTCTTTTAAATAAAATTAAAATTTAAAAAAGAAAATTAACCCTACATTAAGCAGATATGCTTATTTGTATCAAATACACCTGTACAGTTTTTATTAAATTTGAATAACTTAGTAATTAACTAAGTATATAATTTATATCTCACAAATATTAAATAAGTTTTTAATGAAGAAATTTTAATTACTTAAATTTTTAAATAATAAAAATATTTTTATTGAAAATTAATTTCCTGTAAAATATTTGTCCTATGTTCGTTACACTCATTTATAGATAATTACATATTCGCTGTTGAAAAATAAAAATTTGTGCAGTTCAGCGTTTGTAAGTAACAAAGTCCATTTATGCTCACTTTGACATACGTCAAATTCGATGCGCCGATGTAATTTTGGAAGCCAATTTGAACATTGCTGGAGGGAAAAAGGCGTAGCCTCATAAGAGCAGCGGACGACAATACAAAATATTAGATGGCAGTTGCATTTTAACTTGGAGTCAGTGGATAATAGCCATGTAGAAATTATTTTAAAATGCAATAAAAATCGTAACTAAAACGTTAAATATTCATTTGTAGCTGGTAAATGCATAAATATTTCTAAGTACATGTTTAACTGTAATGCTGTTATTTAGGAACGAGGATATAATAATATGCACATTTTTAATAAGTTTAACCCTTAAATGTCCGATTTTTTAAAAATTGATTTTAAAATGGTTTTTGACTTTCATTTCTTATACAAAACATGGCAAAAATGCTAAAAAATCCTTTTTTGATTTAAGTATGGTTTACGGCCAAAATAAATTGTTACCAATCGGCAACACTGGGCTTTAGTTGAGAAAAAAATTTCCATGATAAAATTCTATATTATTAAACGCAGATGAATTTTAAGAACTAAT
>BGPR01027692.1:6528-19548 GCA_013235015.1 Araneus ventricosus
AAATGAAGTAAATTGTAAAAAATGTTAATTTTTAGATGAAGCAATGAGTTCCAAACTCAAATATGAAATTCAGATTCATCACAAGTTTGCATGTTGTTTAACATAGTTTTTTCGTATTTTATATTAGTAATCCGTAATTAAATTTTTAGACGAAATGGTTTCAGACTGAAATTTCTGAACAAAGTAAACTATTATTTTTAAAAGATGAGAGAAAAATGCTAAAGATGAAATCAATGATTACTGCAAATGAAGTGAATTGTAAAAAATGTGAATTTTTAGATGAAACAATGAGTCCCAAACTCGAATATGAAATTCAGATTCATCCAGAATTGGAAGATAGATAATTTACACGTTAATTGAAATTTCAAAGATTATCAGCTGCTAAATTAAATTTAATGTTATCAGAAAGAACATGGAAATATTTTCAGGAATTTAAACATCTGAATAGAATAAAGAAAACACAAAAAATCCTGAACAAAACAAGGAAAAGTGATGTTCTTTTAAGCAAATTTCGAACTAATATGCTTCCTACTAATAAGCTCCTTCATAGATTCAATACCGTCTCTTCTCCTAACTGTAAATTTTGTTTCCGTGCGGAAGAAACTATATCACACACCCTTTTTCATTGTCCCAGATATCGCGATCCTCGACTTCAGCTCTTAGAAGAAATTCAAGATTTGAACCCTGTTTACTCCTATACATCCCTCGAAAGCCTGTTAAATTTAGACAGGAATGCTAAGATCAAGCTGAGAACACTTGAAAAATTCTTTTTGTCATTCAACCGCTTCTTGTTCGTTTTTTTTCCTCCGCATTTTATTTGTTTAAATGTTTTCCCCTTGCTTTTGCTGTTTCTTTAAAGGTTTTTTTTTGTCATATTTTCGATGGCTAAATCTGTTTAATTTGTTTCTCTTGTTGTAGCACTAGTAATGATGCCAAGCTTGTGCTTGTAGCAAAAGTTACAACTCTGTACAATGAATAAGTAAGTAAATTTAATGGTGACAGAACATTACATTTAAATATCTTATATAATTTAAATATAGTATATAATTTACATTGAAGTACATTTTCAATACATTATCTAATTCACATTTTTATGATATTACACATCGAAAATTATTTTTCATTTAAATTAAATTACCCTTCTCTTGTTTTAAATGTATTGTTAAGAAAATTAGGGCGCCATCTTGAAACTTTATAGATTAATTCGCCTTTATAGTCAACAAAATCCAAATTTTAAACGGAATCAATGTTTACTGCGTAATGGCAACATACAAAATAACACGCGGAAAACAAAACTTATCGCTTTTGCTAACCTGGTTCATAAGCTAATATCTTTTCTTATAATGGACGCAAAGGGAAGGATAATTTCCGCAAAATTAACTTAGGTGGAATACCGAAGAGGTACTTACGTATTAACGCCACCACAGCTACAGATTCGGCGGTTTTTAAGTGCCGCCAATTTGGCGGTTTTTGTACTTACGTATTAACGCCAACGCAGCTACAGATTTGGCGGTTTTTAAGTATTAATGCCAACGCAGCTACAGATTTGGCAGTTTTTAAGTGCCGCCAATCTCTTTATTGGCGCATTACCGCCAATCTGTAGCTGCGGTGCCGTTAATACGTAAGTACCCGAAGATTCGCTGAATGAAGTTAAATCGGATTCGCACGCAGGCGATCACGATATTGTACTAATCACACGTCAGAATTAGTTTTCCTTGGTGAGTTCCGATAGCGTCATTGGTATCCACTTCCTTTATTTAAACAGTTGGCGATAAAGATGTAAGGTAATTCCTTTGGTAAAAGTTAAGTTTAGGGTACGGAGCCGTCCCTCCTTGCTTTGCATCGCCAACTTTTTGTCGCCAAGGGCAAGATGGTTTGGCGATGTGAGGACTTTTGTTTTGAGTGACCATTGAACATTTCATTCTTCTGTCGCGTACGCGAACCGGACAAATTTTTTTAACTTAAAAAAATATCAGCGACTTCGTTTTCTGCAAAGCCAGAAACTAGTAGCTTCGCTTCTTTATTGAATGCTACGAATTTAGTTTTTTTTATTATTGATTCCAAAAACGAGAATTCCCCTACCATCCATACACCACTGTAAAACAACTTTTGCTTCAGCTGTCAGAAGTTTGTAATTAGTCGATATGCTTCCAATTTTTCCAGAAACATCGTTTCGTAATGAATTGTATCTTGTCGAAGAAACTCGAGAAATTGCAGCCATAATCAGGGTTGCCAGATCAAAATAGCAAAATAAGGCCAACCCTTCTTAAAAATAATGCCAAAAAAGGCCAAATTTGATAAATTGATTGAAAACATCATTTGCTATCAGAAAAAAGGCCATCTTTCATGAAAAGGAATCCCACTTGATAGGCACATGTTCAATGATCTCTTATTAAACTAAAATTTAAGTGAAAGAAATTTCAAACATCCTTGTTCTATTCAGTAGCTATTTCGTTTGACAGCTCATTACGTATCATTTGAAATGTGCAATATCTAAAATTTATGGAAAACAACAGAATAAGTAATTAAAAATTGTTCTAAAAGTCATTAACGAAAATAAAGCCCAAAAAAAAGGCTAAAAATGAAATTAAGGCCAAATGAAAATTCCTGAGGCCAAGGCCTTTTTAAGGTATGGCAACCCTGGGCCTAATAAACACCGCTGTTGTTTAAAACACACGAACTAAACTGTCAAAATTAAAACCGTTAAATTCCAAACGAAGTGCAAATTCTATTAAATCGTCCAATAAAATTTAAACTAGCGCGTAGCTGACCATTCAAGACGAAGCTTCCCCAGATAGCACGTAAGTTTGCAGCAAGTTTGATTTTGACTTGTCATGGCAAAATTTGATGCGTCAAACTTGAATCGAACTTGTAGCAAGTTCGATGTGACAAATAGCGCCACCTCTTTGCAAATCAAACTTGCTGCAATTTTGCAAAACAAGCTTCCTGCAAAGATAGCACAATAAAGAGATAATTATCTTTGTCTCTGTTTTAAAAAACATCCGATTTTTAATAGCATCTCCTAGACCGTAATTCTTTTTTATTAATTCAATAAATCAATGATAATTTGTGAAAAAATAACTTTTTTATAAAAAAATTTTTTGAAACATTTTCCATCTTTTTACTAAATATATCACTCTCACTTTAAAGAAAACTATATCGCCTTTTTCTTAATGTTGAAATTTTAACGTTTATAAACAAAATTAAGTCTAAAAAACAGTCAGTGCTTGTTGAACAATAATAACTAGACATTTTGTCCCATTTTAAAGTAATTACTTTTGAACTCTAATTTCATAATTTATTTTACTAGCAAAACGTAGTTATTAGCAAAAATCGCCCTCTCTTTGACTTCAAATCATATTCTCAACTCAAAAAATTAATGAAATCCAGAAAATAGTTAAAAATAAATCGTATACGAATCGAATCGAACGATTTATTAGCGAAATCTATCTTCTCCTCTCAGAGTTCGACTGGCTCAACGGTTAGCGTCACCGCTTCGGAACCGGGAGGTCGCGAGTTCTATCCTGGGTTGTGTTTCGTATTCTGTTTTTGCTTTAATTTGCAATAAGTTTGCACGGCAAGTTTGCTGCAAGTTCGTTTCATGGTGACTTCGGAGCTTTCGTTAACCTGCTGCAAGCTTACTGCAAGCTTGCACTCTTGTCATGACAAATTTGTGGCAAACTTGCACTCTTGTCATGACAAATTTGTGGCAAACTTGCACTCTTGTCATGACAAATTTGTGGCAAGCTTGCTGCAAACTAAAATTGCTATCTGGGTCGAAGCGCAGAACTCCAATTTAATTATGCGCGCGCCAGACACTAATTTGAACGTCACTGCGCAACCAAAACAAATATAAACACATCGCTAAACCGTCTTCCTCTTGGCGTCAAAAAGTTGGCGACGCAAAGCAAGGAGAAACGGCGCCGTAGCCTAAACTTAACTTGAACCAGCAAACGTTGTAATAAATATTTCGTTTGGGTGTCATTTTAAAATTCCTAGTTCTGCATAAGTGCTAATTAAGTTTAAGTTTTAATTCACTAATAAAAGTCCGAAGGGGATTTCTCCTGAAGCAGTAAAGATGATATCACAAACGGGACCATTTATTTTTTCCTTCAAAACGGGACATTTTTTAATTTTTAGGTAATATGTGAGTACAAAAAAAACACATATTTCTTCAGTTTTTATTTACTAATGAAAATAACAGGAAAAAACACGTCAAAATAAATAATTCATGCGATTTTGCATATTTCTGAAGAACACACTTTTGCTTCAGTATATTTGGTATCGATTTAAAATTAAAAAAATGGAATTCTTGACAGATTTCTTAAAATTAGCTTTGGTAATTAAGGTTGCTTTATAAACTGCGACTTGCAACTGTGTTTTCTAGCTCGTCCACAACTTATTCATAAGATAAAAGACCCTTTCCACGGGTACATTAGTGCCGGGCAGACATAGAATTTATTCCATAATTATATGAAAGTTCGTATGATATAAAATATTGACGTGGAATTGTTTGAAGAGTTTCACCCAACGACTTTCGGTTTAAATATTCCCAGTGTTCATTCTGTCACTTCTTGCGGTGTAATATAGTTTAAGTGCGAGATTGCAGGCTCCTGACCAATTTACATATGTGTGTGACACGTACAGCGCATGCTCCGTCATCGCCGGGCTGCTAGGCATTACGGTCGGATTTTTACTTTCTCGTATACAAAGAGATAGTATTGTAATCGTCGAAAATTCGAACCATGCCTCACTAACCATCTTGCTTTCCTTTCCTTTGTCAATAAAATCCTTTCCTTTGAAAATAATAGAGGTATTAGAACGTCGGATGCAGCAAATTTAAAAACAAAAATAAAATTTCGATGGCAAAACTGACTATTTTTTTAAATTTCTCACAATTCAGTAAATTACGTTTGAAGCTCAAAACAAATTTCATTAGAAAGAAAATTTTTTGTTCGATAAGATGGTGCATTAATTGCTTTTCAATTATCATTAGAAAAGATACTACAGCCGTAAACGTGCCGAAAATGACCCAAAACAACACAAAACATTAAATAATAAAATTTCTAGATTAAATTTTAAAATTCGGGCTTCGAAGTGCATTGAGTCACTATTACGACTACCTGTTCGCCAAATATCATGGCTGTAAGAGAGATAGATTCGTCTGTACATCACAGACACATACACACACACAAACATTGCCTTTTATAAGTATAGATTACTAGCAGTACGCGCACGGCGTTGCCCGTGGAATCATAAATTAAAAAAAAAAAAAAAAAAAAAAAAAAACGCCCACAATGACATGAAAAAGTTTTGAAAACAAAAGATACACATTATTGATTTTTCCGCTTATTTTTTTTTTTCGCGATAAACAATAATAAAAAATTGCAACGTGAAAATCATTATACTGCAAGCTAAGTATGCGAGATGAATAAATACGTTAAGATACTGCCGAAAATAATAATCAGTCATTCAATTCAAGGTTATGACGTCACCTCCCCTTCAACCAATCACATAGCCATCTGCGTTCCGAAGAAGTGCCGCGCGAGGAACTCTCTCCATAAAAATAACTCTCAACTGCCCAGAAAAAAATTAATTTAAAAAAAACTTGAAAAGATATTTTAACCGTTGTTGTTTTAAATCGTACAGAACCGTTCTACTTATAAGCTGAAAAAAATTGAAAATAATAGTGTTATTAGAAAGTCGGATGCAGCAAATTTAAAAACAAAAGTAACATTGCGATGCCGAAACTGGGTATTTTTTAAAAATTTCTCAAAATTCAGTCAATTACGTTAGAAATTCAAAACTAACTTCATTAGAACGGAAATCGCGTGCTCTTACCGATGGTCTACTATTTTTGACGTACAATTATTCGAAACCATTCTATTGAGAAATTAGTGCGAAAAATCAACCAAAACAACACAAAACATTAAATAAAAAAATTTCTAAATTAAAATTTAAAATTTCGTCTTCGAGGTGCATTCAGTCACCATTGCGACTACCTGTGTGCTAAATTTCATGGCTGTAAGTGCGATAGAGATTCGTCTGGACATCGCAGACAAACACACACGCACACACACAAACATTGCCTTTTATAAGTATAGATGTCAATACATGCTGAAAATATCGGAAAATAATTTATTTCATTCATGATTTCGATGATGGCACTTCAAACCAGCTGCCTTTGTTATTAATTCACGCCAACTACAGCTCCTCATATTGATCCTAGGAGAAAGTTAAAAACACTCGCAAGAAAGCTGTTAAAAATAACGGTTTGATAGAATCGCTTTATAGAATTGGGGGTGAAGTGGGGAGAGGGGCACTGCAAAAAAGCCCTTATAATACCAGGAAGAAAGAACCTCTTTTTCTCCTTTCTAAATCAGGAGTCATTAATACGAACAACGAAATTCTACTTTTTCATTTCCCTGTCTAGAATCAAGAACAATGACTCCATTCTGAGAACAAAACAAAAGACGTAATAAATTTTTCAACAGGGAACGCTTACAGAGGAGCGGCTTGTGGATGAGAGGATCATTTTTATCGTAAAAGGGAGCTCCACACGCTTAAAGAACTTTCAAGAGGCACTTGTAAGGGAAAAATTCGCACATTTCTAGAGACGGAACGATATTGACGAAATTCTTAATGATATTCACGTGGAAGAAAAGAGAGAAAAAAATAGTTCGAAATGTTTTATTCTCGGTTACATGGAATTAAAGATTTGTAACTTCGATTCAGAAAAAAAATTAATTGCTATTTACCGTTTCAGTAATTAGTTTTTACTTTCTTAGTAGTTGGTTTTTATTTTATGTTTTTACTTTCTCGTATACGAAGAATGCAAAGAGAAAGTATTGTAATCGTCAAAAAATTCGAACTCGAGGTTTTGACGAATCTCTCTTTTTACTTTCTCGTATCCGAAGTTTACAAAGAGAAAGTATTGTAATCGTCAAAAAATTCGAACTCGATGTTTTGACGAATCTCTCTTTTTACTTTCTCGTATCCGAAGTATACAAAGAGAAAGTATTGTAATCATCAAAAAATTCGAATTCGAGATTTTGACGAATCTCCATGTTTTAGACCTCCCTGAGTCCGAAAAACACAATTTTGGAATTATGTCTGTCTGTGTGTCTGTGAACACGATAACTCGAATGCTATTAGAGATAAAGGGATGGAATTTGGTATGTGAACTTTGCACATAATTTGTGGATTTCTGTCAAATTTTGGACAAAATCCGTCTACGGGAAGTCTGTCCATCTGCCTGCGTTCATGTGAATACTATAACTCAAAAACTTGAATAGCTAAATGGATAAAATTTGGTACACAGTTTTGTCGTCGTGAATGTAGGTCCGTATAAATTTTGGGTCAGATCCGTCAAAGGGTTGACTGTCTGTCGGTCTGTATAATCGCATACTTCTAGACATTATAACTCGTAAACCCTATGACTTTGAAACATAAAAATTGGTATGAGACCTGCTAACATTAATTATAGATCCGTGCCAAATTTTCGTTTCAATTGGTCGAAAAAAAGTTGTTCAAATTGCCTATTTGTCTTTTCTCATCACACAATGACGTATGGCCGTTATTGCGTAATTGAGCTAATCCTTTTCGCTTCTACCCACGCCTTTCGCCTCCAATATTCCGATTCCCACGCTTTTTTCCTCCACTGCGGTAGGGACGCTTGTTTGTTTTACTGCCTTTTAACTTATTTTTTCTCCACATGTATTAGGAGTATACGAGAAAGTTTAGGGAAGACCTTTCCCGCTGGTTTAAGTTAGCGATTTTTTCGGAATTCAAGTATGGATTTCTTAAATTTATATATAAACTTTGTCATAATTTTGTTTTTTGAACTGAAATCCTATAATGATTGATACGTAAATGTCATTGTTTTTTCAAAGTCAAAGAGCCTCAAATTTTTCGCTTGCTGCTTTGCATATTTAAACTTGCCGCCTTCGGCGACTAGCTTGTTTGCCGGGAATATGATTTCAATTCAATCTTGCACCATTTTATATTCATGATTCTCTTAACAACGTAATTTTAAACTTCAGATTGCGGTAGATATTTAATCCATGTTCTATTAGTGACCTTGAGCCTGTTCTGTTCATTCTAAATGCTCCTAATGGAGTTAAATAACTGACCATGTCCAGTAACCCCTAATTCCACGTTGTCGGCACGATCTTCACTTTCTTATTCTTCTTGAAAAATATGCATTTAATTTACGCAGCACATTTTATGGCCAGCGACGTGTTAGTTGGATTAAAACAAAAGAATTAAAACTTAATTGTTGAAAAACGAATAAAAACATAACAACCATAACCTTTCACCTTATGTTTTTTAATGTAAGCAAAGCAATGTCTAGGAGAGCTCGGTTTACAGATTTCACAAAAATCTTGATGAAATAAAATATGAAAGCAAAATGTATTAGCATCTTATCTCAGATTACAACAATGAAACAGAAATATTCAATTAAATATTTGTTTAAACAATGAAAACGGCTTTAATTGCGCTGCAACAATGAAAAGAATTGTTGTAAATAATGCGAAAAAATATTTTTAAAAATTTATTAAAATTCGATATAACATTGTACGGAAATTTAATTGATATCATTGGAAAGTTAATTTTTTGCACTTTCAGATAGCGCAACATGATTTTTTTGCTGTAATATTTTCGGAAGTTATTGAGGAAAAACGCCGAAATTTCGCCTAATTTTTAATTAATTAAAATTTTAATTAAAATTTCTAAAAAGGGATTCGAGGTGCACATTCCAACCCTTCAAAGTATGTTTGCGCCAAATTTCGTAGTTCTAGGTCTAGCTGTGTTCGCTGTAGAGAACCAACACACAGACAGACGGACACACATTTCATTTATTATTAATAGAGATGTATTGTTGTAGACTTTTTTGAATGTAAATAATCTCTGTAAAAGTTGGTACTATTTAACAGTTAATTTCAAAAATCAGTGATGATAAACTTTTTAATATTTCCAGCCCAGTTTTTCTTGCTGCTTTTCATCGCATCCTTCCAAAGAATTTTGTCCGTTCTTAAAGGACAAAATAGGACAATTACTGAGGAAGGACCACTGTCATAATATCTTTTGTCTTATTTCTATGCTTTAACTTGATGCTTTACTTAACTTTTTCTCTTTTTACTTTCTCGTATACGAAGTATACAAAGAGAAAGTATTGCAATCGTCAAAAAATTCGAACTCCAGATTTTGACGAATCTCCACGTTTTAGACCTCCCCGAGTCCGAAAAACACAATTTTGGAATTATGTCTGCCTGTCTGTGAACGCAATAACTCGAAAACTATTAGAGCTACGGGGATGAAATTTGGTATGTGGTCTTTAAACATAAATTGTAGGTTTCTATCAAATTTTGGACAAAATCCGTCCACGGGAAGTCTGTCTGTCTGTATGTCCGAAGTCATGCGAACACTATAACTCAAAACCTTGAATAGCTAGATGGATAAAATTTGGTACACAGTTTTATCGCCATGAATGTAGGTCCGTATAAAATTTTGGGCAAAATCCGTCAAAGGGTTGACTATATGTCGGTCTGTATAATTTACCATTGAAACCAATCCGCTTTCTCCACGCGCATGCGTACAGAAGCAATCGTCTGTGCTCGCGAAAGGAGCCATTACGTCAGTTTGTCCTTGAGACGGCAAGAGTGAAACCTAGCAGTGTGCGATACATGCGTTTTAATCGGTACGCATCTCTTTGAATTGAATTCTTTACCTAGATATCTTTCAAACACTATAATGAAAAACCTTCTGATAGTCATTGGATTCTGGATAACAGTAGTTTCGAATTTTTTTAGTCACGCGGGGGAAGGAGAAACGGCACCTTTTGGGGGAAGTATACGAGAAAGTTTAGGGGAGAACACTCCCGCTGGTTTTATTAGGTCACGCTAAGTAAAATGTAAATATCTCCCTCTCCATTTCTCGCTTCACCCCCATTTTGGTGAAATCAACTGCGCCTGGTGCATGTGCAAAAGCGCGGAGGGTTTAGGAATCCGAGATCATCTATAGATGTAATTCACACCAGGGTTGCCAGGGTTTTAAGGCCAAATTATAGAAATTTGTCCTTTTTTCAAAGCCCTTGGCCTTATGAATTTTCATTTGGCCCTAAATTCAATTTTGGCCTTTTTTGGCTTTATTTTCGTTAATAACTTATAGAACAATTTATAATTACTTATTCTATTGTTTATCAATATATCTATACTTATAAACGGCAATGTTTGTGTGTGTGTGCCTGCGTGTGATGTCCAGACGAATCTATCGCACTTACACACTTGAAATTTGGCACACAGGTAGTCTTAACGGTGACTCAGTACACCTCGAAGCCTGAATTTTAAAATTTAATCTAGAAAATTTTTTATTTAATGTTTTGTGTTGGTTTGGGTGCTTTTTCGCACATTTTTGGCCGATCCACGAGAAATAATGATCGGTAAAAAACAATCGATGCACCATCAAATAGAGCAAACAATTATCGTTTTAATGACGTTTGTTTTGAAAGTCTATCGTAATTTTCTGAATTTTGAGAAATTTTTAAATAATAGTCAGTTTTCGAATGAAATTTTGAGATTTCAAAATCAAATGACTCCATCTCACGTTCTAATTTCCTTATATTTTTGAAAAGTTTCGAGCTAATAAATAAAAAGGTTCTCCATCATTTAAAACAAGAACGGTTAAAATACCAATTTAAGTCGATTTTTAATTAATTTTTGGGAAGGGGGGAAATAATGGGGTCAGAGAAATTTTTCAGAAGGAATCGGAATACGGAAATCCCGTTCAATCCAAGTGTGCGCCATCTGGCGGAAAACATTAGAGCTATGGCTTTATTTGGCATCCTGCCATGAATGAGGGTAGGTACGGGAATATGATGAATAACTTTTATTGCTTTAATTTGAATGAATTATTAAACCGTTTAAGCAGGTTTAGGCAAATGGTTTTTTCTCCTTTTGGTTATTTTTTCTTTGTGCGCGTCTGTCTGTTATGTTCTGATCAATTTCGCCTGTGCATTGGTACTAGTAGAACGCGCACGGCGTTGCCCGTGGAATCAGGGACTTCAAAAACATGAAAAAAAATCGCCCACAATGACACGAAAGTTTTGAAACAAAAATCAAAACAAAAGATACATTGATTTTCCTGCGATAATGACATGAAAGTTGCGAGTACGTTATTCCAAAACAATAATAAAAAAAAAAAAAAATTGTAACGAAATCTTTAATATATACAGTACTGGTGTATCTAAGTTATGCTGATGTAATACAAGTCTCAAACCACAATACCGTGACGTTTCAAGGTCACGACAGTAATCACCCCTGAGCTTGCGTGAAAAGTCATGGCAATACTTGCAGATGGTAAAAGAAACCCTTTAGCTCATCACGAAAAAATTCTCATAATTCAGCAAAAGCCAATCCTATCACCCATGTCAGAATCTTCCCAGCACTGCTTTAATTACGACTAAACCCCTTGCGTCCAACGAAATGATTTCAAATTATTCCTCCTAGCAAAACATGCTAAAAATTGAGGGAGAGAATACTCCAACAGATGGCGCTAGTCGCAGCTAGGGAGAAACTCACCGTTCCGGAGTAGAATTTATCTGAAAAGAATTTTAACCTGAAAAATATTAAGAACGAACGGACAAAGATATTTTAACTGTTTGTTTTAAATGAGAGATAAAAACTTGTTACACCATATATAAAAAAACTGAAAATCATAGGTTTTATTAGAACGTTGGATGGATGGAAAAACATTGATCAGTTAAAATAATATAAAGTGACAATTTTAAAAAAAATTCTCAAAATTCAGTAAATTACGTTAGAAATTCAAACTAACATTAGAACGGAATCGCGTGCTCTTCCGATGGTGTATATATTTTTTATCGTAACTTCATTCTAACTATTCTCTATTGAGAAATAAAGGAAAAAATCAACCAAAACAACACAAAACATTAAATAAAAAACTTTCTAGATTAAAATTTAAAAATTCTGCTCTGAGGTGCATTCAGTCATCACATTCGATCTACCTGTGTGCCTAAATTTCATGGTTGCAGTCGATGATTCGTCTGGACATCGCAGTAAAAACACACACGCACACACACAGCCAAACATTGCCTTTTAAGTATAGATAGATAGATTAACATCAAGAAAAGGCTCATGATTTGTTTATTTGAACACTTCTTTCACGCACTTTGATTGCTATAATTTTTTTACCATTATTCTCTTTCTTCGTAAACGTAGAAAACCTGGCTACAATACTTTACTATAAAGTCTAGTAAATTGTCAAAAAATTTTACATTGATATTCGATGGATACTTCCGACTTTTCAAACCTCCTGAGTATGGAAAAGTGTATTTTATCATGTCTGTATGTTCTGCTCGTTTCCAAATCATCATCGTCTGTGTGTGTGAATCAGGTTGCTGATCAAATCAACAAACCTTCTTAAAAAATAAGTCAAAAATGCCAAATTTTACGAATTGATTGAAAACATTATTTGCTATTAGAAAACAGCTATCATTCAGAAAACTTCAATCCCACTGATAGGTATATGTTCAATGTTCTCACATTAGAAAAGAATTAAATTGATTCCTGTTCTGAAGACATATTTCGTTTGACAGCCTCACTTACATACAACTTTGAAATGTGTATACCAACACTAGTCAGTACCTCAATGGCGTTACTCCGTGGAATCGGGACTTTGCAGAAATTAAAATAACTCCAAATGCGACAAAAAGTTTTAAGAAAAACAAAATCAAAATAGAAGATAGAACATATTGACATCTTCTGCTTATTTTGTTCTTCAGTGATTATGACATTTGAGCGTAGAAACAGTAAAGAGTACGTTAATCCAAACTATAATATTGAAAATCTGTAACGTGAAAATCATAATAAACAGCAAGAAGCAACTTAAATCAACATGTGTTTTTTTTATAAACTTCACAAACAAACTGCAAAAAAGTAAAATATACGGAGCGCAATCCCTCTAGAATAAGAAATAGTTCATCATGAGCTTGTAGTGTTG